>BPLR01009086.1:0-209522 GCA_021605095.1 Caerostris extrusa | reverse complement strand
AGTTACGTATTGTTGCGCAATATAGTTTACGGTATATAGCGCCATATTCGTATTGTCTGAGCTTCTTTTCACATGTAAATATGAGCGAAATGTACAAGTTTCCAATGCTGTACTACAAGATATTACTGCCGGCTGGTCAACTTCTCTCTTCACAGCAACAGCGACGGTTGCCGACGATTGGCACTGTTATTGGGAACAACAGCGCCGGGCCATAACACATAGCGTCATCAGTGCAATACTGAACCTGCCATTTTAGTAACAAACTAATACCTCTTAAAGCTCCGGTGAAAAGCTGACAAAAGTAAAAGGCATTAAAACTTAAAAATCTAGAATAGAGGACACGAAATCAGGGTTCTATAGCTGAAAAATAAATTAAAATTTTCCTGGGACTCTCAATTAAAAATTATGACATAAAAATAGCGAGTGAAATAAATTGCTTTTGCATCTCTGGTGGAATCAGCAGCATATCTATGGTTCTTAGTGCACATGCCCTGGGACAAAAACTGAGTCAGCACAGTGTTTTTCAAGCATTTTATTCATAAACTATTGTGAAGGGATTGTATAAATCTATGGATCATGACTTTCGTAATGACGAAACAAAGCGACAAATACATGGGAAGAAAAGCCAAACAACTGATAAAATGCTGAAATAACAACGCCTCCGAAGACAAATTGTAATAAAAGGATTGATAGTACCTTCTTATGTAATGTGGTTTGTTAAAGACAAACATAGACAACTCATACAATACTAAATAACAGAATAAATTATTTATTTAATCTGACTATAAGTATATCATGTTGATGTATCAGCAAATTGGCAGCACTTAGCAGACAAAGACAAACGAAATATTACTAAAGACGTAGCCATCAGGATAGATTTGGCGATAAGAAAAGAAGATTGGTATATTCATATCAGCAAGAGCCGGGAACAGTACAATGATAAGCATGAATCTTATTTGAATACCCTTATCCAACCACATTTTTCTGACTGATGTGAACAATGTGGGGTCAGCAAGCTCTCACAATATCATCATGAATTCAGAATACAAAATTATTTGACGTTTAGTAACATATAATATTTTAACCAATGAACATATCTGTTTATATCAAATAGATAGTCCTACAAGAGACCGAAACTGAGCCTGGAGTTGGCCTCGATAGACATTGCGGGTTCAACGCAGTTCGTGCCGCAGCCATTTCAACGATCTCCGCTTCAACACAGCCAGCTTCGTGAAATCTATAAAAATTTAAATATTGTTCAATTCTTTGTCATTTTCTTTCAAATTCATTACATAAAATAGGCCGCAGCATTTTTTTAAAGTTTGTTACATGTCGATATATTCCTAAATTATGAAATAATACTATTAGGAATTGTGAAAATACGTTGTTTTGAACAATATTTTATTATTTAAATAAAAATATCTTCTTTTTACAGCCCATATAGCAGACGCTGCAACAGTTGATGGAGAATATAACTGAGTGAAGTTTACCGATTTTTTTTACAGTTTTGCCGTGATTTTTTCTTGTGAAATGCTGGTTGCACAGCCATTTGTCAAAGCACTCATCTGCATCATTGCTTTCCATGCACTCCTCACATAAAGATGGAAATGCTTTTTGCAGAACACCAGTAGCTCATAACAATAACAATACAGGTCAAAATCCGGCGACCATAACGACAGCTAAAGAAAATAGTCGCTGATACACCAGCCAGCCCTAGCCTCGCCAATACCTGCTGTACTTCATTATTTGCAGAACGGGGCCTAACAAATGACTGTCCTGGTCGTAGATGTTTAGCAAGACAACATGTCCAGCCTTCAGGTGGAAATATCGCTGGCTGAAAGATGGGATCTGTTGGGAATTACTTCTTTTTCAGTTTCTTTAATACTTGGATGTCACAATTTTTTTCTCTATAGCCTTTTAACACCATTTTACTGTTGAAATTGGTACTCGCAGTTTGAGTTCCCTTTAATAATTTTGGGAATTATCGTAATTTTATAATAAAGTTAAACTACAGTACAGCACAGTGTTTTTGTTAATTACTTGCAGAAGCTATTGTCGCATAATTATCTCAATATAAATGATGATAACACTCTCTTATTTTGTATTTTGCTGGTTTTTTCGTAAATTAATTGTAATTAATAATATCATTTCTCACATTTGATTATCCTCACTTCCTATTATTCTCTAATATATATCTAGTTTCAAACATGAAAAATTATAATAAATCACGACATTCTTTTAATTCAATCAATTAATATTATATATGTAATGTTGTCACTCTTAAGATAGATAATCTTTCCTTTTCAATAAATTTTTGCTGCGTTGTTTAGAATGCAGTAACACGCGATGGTTAATCTTGAAATACGAAAAGTAAGTATGAGCAGTGAATTGTTGTTTCCTCAGTGTCTGGCCGGTAGCGTGACTATCTAACGAGCAAAATGTGTTCAGAACGCTTTGCCTTTTGCGAATTTCGCGTTGTGTTTGTTAATTATGTAAGTTTATTTGAGCACCATATTATTGATAATGAGTAACAAAAAACATTTCAACGTTCATTACTAGGATAGCTGCAGTACTCCCAAAGTGTGATGATTTGCTTGTTAGCCAAAGTCATTTTGCTCAGCCTAGCCAGACGCACGTGACTCCAACCAGTTGCCACATCACACAGGTCATATCACAGTGCCTGAGCGCCTGTTTACAGTTTAGAATGACACGTGTAAGGAGAAAGTGTGAGTTTACGGTCATATGAGACCGAGACTTAAAAGGATTTCGAACTCCACTCTGTCGGGATTGCTGAACCTGCATGTCAGACAGGTCTCGCTCCCGCTGGCACATCCATGCCACTGCGACTATTAGCATGTGGTACAGTGCCAGAACGTTAGTGCTACAGTTATTGAATGCAGCGAGGCTGGGATAAATTCTCACAGAGAACAGCTTGAAAGAAATTCGGTTTCCAATCATTACTCATCGTGAGTCTTGCACCTAAACACATTTCGTACCTAACCAGCATAAAATATTATACTATCAGGTGGTACACAGCAGGGCTGAAAGCTTCATTTAAAAAAGTACGTCCTCAAAATATTAGTGAGTTACCCTGGTGACTTTAATATTTACAAATATTTTAAAGAAAAGAAAATTCCAATGTTTTTTCTGCTTCCTGCGTTAGGAGTGATTTGAGGATGAAAATGGTCTTCCTTCCGAATTTCTCTAAAAGATCCAGTTCCTCCACAGATATATCTCACAGCTGTCAAGAACTATGCAGTCGAAAGCCACGCAGAAGATTCTCCTTCATTTCACGTTCATAAATAGAGAACCCTTTACAAAATAGGTTCAGATCACAAAATGTTCGACCTTTTCCTTCAATTTTGGGAGCGAGCTCCAAAAATTGAAATAAAAATACTTAAAATGAGAAGAATATTTCGGTTTTGATTTCGGGGTTTTGAGCTGAAAAGTGCCACAATGTACCAATTAAAATTATTGATTCAAATAAAACAAGTAAAAGAAGTAAATTCTTTTATAACAGTAAATAGATTCTCAGATTCAACATAGCTTATCTTCAGTTTTATGGAAGTACACATTTATTTAACGATTACATTGATTTACTGATTAAATAATGTTATTGAGAAGCAGGCCATTTTAAGTATTCTATCTACTCAATTTTAATATATAAGTTGAATAAAATGGGCATGTTAAAAATATAGTTTATATAATGAAGATGATATGTGTTGCAAGTGTTGATGGTAGTGTGTTATCATAAATTTTTATTGTAGGTATATTCCGGTAAGCCTCAATTAGAAGACATCTCTCATATTTGCAAAGAAATGGTTCACGTTTTTAAATGAATTCACACATTTGTGTTACAGTTGAAACATCGGCACTAGAAATCTGTCCAGTAAGGAAATAGCGATATTTTTTTGAGTTTTAAATTGGTGAGGTTTGACGTTGCTTCGATACCAAAAGATATAATGAAACAGTAGAAAGTCTGAATCGGGTCTATAATAACGCTCTGGTATTTATCGGTTCTTATTGACCCTTTTTCACAGTTTTTATTGACTTTTGCTTGTTTCATAACATTAAATTAATAAATGGTCTCCTCAAAAGAGAGTTGTTAAACTGCCATATTTATGAATACTAATATAGCTTCCTCTTTATATAATAACATAAATGGTAATGCCAAGAGGTATAGTAATGAAAATTCGAAAAAGCAAACTAAAGTATATTGTAATAGACTTAAAATTATTATTTACTGAGTACAGTTCAAACTATATTTTGAAATGATAAAAGGAAGAAAATATTTGAAGTTGCTGCCATTCTGTCAGAATTGTTCTTTCAAAATGAATGCTGATGTACCTTGACCAGTCGAAGATACATTTCAGTCAAAACCGTTAAAATATTAAACTTCATAAGAAATAAACAGTGCATCGATGGTACCAAATAGGGTTTATAAACTATTTCTATAAAAGAATAAAATTCCAAAACAGTAAAACAAGTTCTTCATTGGCAATGTTAAGTCAGCTGCTCACTATGGAGACAGATTTTTGACAGTACCAGGGTAAGATACCCTGCTGCTCAACAAAGTCATGATAGACTGCACCTGTGATTTGGGTGGAGACTGTCCATCAGCAATATCCATTGTAATGAGAGTTAAATGTAAAAGTCACTGTGTTATCATGCCCAGTAAAAGGGAAGGTGGGTCTAAATTCTACTTTTGCCTTATGCAAATTCGGAAATACTTAATATACTATAGTACTACACTGCAATACTCTCTACCTCAAAATACTGTAGGGAGCTAAATATTGAAACTCGATAAATAAAAATTCACATATATCTGTGAAATTGGGAAAAGTCAAAACGAAAGCTCATCATCTATGTTATTAATCAAGTAACAATTAATAGTTATGATCTGATAAATATTTTTTAACGTTATACTATAGCACAATATCTGATCCCGATGTCAACATTGATTTTAATTCTAATCGTCTGACATTACCAGACAATATACATGTTCTCATCCGCATGATACCAGCAAACCAAATAAATAATAATTTATTATTCAGCATTGCTCTTTGTGTAGTGTCCTCCAATATTATTGCAGCATCTAATGAATGCAATTTCATTTCGAAGCTCGAACAAACGAATAACTAAAGCTTGCCGCTCGCGAAATTTTTGCTACAGAGTTTAAAAATTTTGGCTACTTATAATTTCGAAACCGTTTTAGTTATTCGTTTGTTCGGGGAAAACTCGAAATGGAAATTGCATTCATTGAATGCCATGAAATATTTTGGAGGGACTTACTTTACTACACAAAAGGGCTTTGTGCCATTACATAAACATGATGTGGAATTTAATGACTGGCTGCTTTGGGCAATTATATTTGGTACCGAATAATAAATTAATATTATTTATTTAAGTTTGCTGAATATCATTCTGGATTAAAGGTCGCTTTTCGATATGGAGCATGTATATTTAATCTAATTAATAATCGAATGATTAAATTAAAATCAATGTTGACATCGGGATGTCGGAATATTGTCTACATAATTTATATTTTAACGTTAAAAATGAATTTATAGATCCGCGCTAAATTTAATTTGATTACTGATTAATAACATAGATGATGAGCTTTCGTTTTATTTTCACTTTCGCAGATTTGTGTAGTTAGTTTTTATTTATCAAGTTTCAATTCTATTTAATGGTTTATTTTCCAAAATTCTGAATATTTTTGAATTAGGAAATTATTGCAGTGTAAATTATAAATATATTAAAATATTTCAAGAATTTGCATAAAAATATAAAAAGTAGGAATTTACCTTTACCTTTTTTTTTTTACTGGGCATGATGGCTGAGTGACTTGCGATTTAGCTCTCGATACCATGGATGTTTGTAGTGGTTCGGAATCTGCTTTAAATCCTAGGTCCGGTCTAATATGACTGTTGGGCGTAGGGATTACAATCTTACCCTGTAAAAAGAAATTTTCAAAAATCGTCAGAAATCATAATTCTGTCTCAAAAATCTGCCAGTAGGCAGACGGCTTTGGCCAACGATGGGATTATTGTTGTGCCAATGAAGGGGAAACGTTTTTACTAATTTTGGAATTTTATTCTTTTATAGAAACCAGACATAAGGCCCTATTTAGACCATGTTAAACATCATTTATTTCTTATAAAGTTTAATATTTTAACAGTTTTTTATTTAGAATGTATCTTCGACTTGGTTAAGAGATTTTTTGTCAAGTAATTTCATTTTAGAAGAACAATTCTATTAGAATGCTTTAACAATAAATATTTTTTTTCTTCCTTTTTTTATCGCATTTTTAAAATATAGTTTGGACAATTTTCAAGTAAATAATAATTTTTAAGTCTATTACAAGTACTTATACTTTAGTTTGCTTTTCGGATTTTCATTTTTCGCAAATTGCTTTCCCCTTGGCATTCATATTTACCATTTATGGTTATTATTCTATTTATATAAAGGAGATATATTAAGTGTTCATAAATAATAACAATTTAACAAGCATCATCTTTGAGGAATATAATCACAGAAGATTTCAAAAGAATTTATTAATTTAATGGTATAAAATAAAAAGCTAAAAAGTCAATAAAGCTAATGAAAAAAGGTCCAATAAGGATTCGATAAATATGACGTTAGTATAGATTGATTCAAGACTTTCTACTTCAGAAGGACTTATGACTTCGTTGCTATCTTTGAAAATCAAGTAGCAGTAATTTTCTAATTTAAAACTGCAAAAATATCACTAATTTCCTCCTTACAAAGATAGATTCCTAGTGCGGATGTTTTTCAACTGTAACACAAATGTGTGGAATTCCATTTAAAAATTAGCTGTAAGACATTTCTTTTTATAAATTATGAGAAGTGTCTCCTAATGTAGACAGAACTGACCCGGGTTCATATACAATATAAAATTTATGATAACTTTTACTACCATCTTAAAAGAACATAACACATATCATGCCATTATATAGAAAGCTATATTTTAACATGCGTTTATTCAACTTCTATATATTAAAATTAGTAGATAAATTACTTAAAATATTACTTCATAACAAAGCAGTGTTTATAAATTTCAGTAAGAAAAAAATCAATGTATCGTTAAATAAATGCACGGAATTTATTTACTTTATACAACTGCCAAATTTGGGAATAAGGGATATGATTTAAGTTGAATCTGAGGAATCTGAATTTACTTGTTATAAAAGAATTTACTTGTTTTACTTGTTTTTTTTATTGTGAATCAATAATTTTTAATTCCCTTTAATTCACATTGTAAAACTTTTTTTTTTCCAGTACAAAATCTAAAACCCCGAAATCTATCAAAACCGAAATATTTTCTTCTCCGGTTTTTTTAGTATTTTTTTTTTATTTCAATTTTTGTTTCCTTTCCAAAATTGAAGGGAAAAAAATAAAGGTCGAACGATTTTGTGATCCCGAACTAATTTTGTAAAGAATTCTCTATTTATGTTTAATTGAGCGGTAAGAAATGTCGAAAAAAAGGAAGATCTTCTCGTGAAAAATGGAACGTCTTTTCTTTTCCCATTTTCTTGCCTGTCGTTCTTGACCCAATGGCGGAATATAATCTGCTTCAAAGGGAGGCCCCAAAGAGTTGGGATCTTTTTTAGACGAAATTCGGAAGGAAGACCATTTTTCATCCTGCTCATCCGCTTCCACAACGCAGGAGCAGAAAAACCATTAAAGATCTGATTTTCATTCTTTTCTTTTCTTTTTTTAAAAAAATACAGCGCACGTAAAGTAGATATTAAAAGGTCCACCGAATTTAGAGGTGCTCACTAAAAATATTTTGGGGACCATTTATTTGAATGAGTTTACCTTTTTTAAATGAAGCTTTCAGCATACAAGCAGCAAGTACTTTAAATTACCTGATAATTAATATTTTTTATACTTTTTAGTTAGGTACGAAATGGTAATTTAGGTTATAAGAGACTCACATTGAATTGTGGATTGGAATTACGAGATTTCTTTCAAAATGAAACATGGAGCATATATGTTGAGAATTTATCCCCGAAACCTGTGCGGCCTGATAGCCAATTAGCTAGCGTTCTGGCTTTTGGTACCACATGCTACAAGCTCGAATCCTAGCGGTGGCATGGATGTGTGCCAGTAGTTCGGAATCGGACCTGTCTGACGCTCAGTACTACAGGTTCCGGGTTCGAATCCCGGTGGTGCCATAGATGTTTGTAGGGGTTCGAAATCCTTTTTAAATCATGTCTCGGTCTCATATGACCGTAGAGCTTCACATAGCCCAATCAGATTTCTCATACGTCATTCCCAAACTGTAAACGGGCAACTCAACTCCAGGCACTGTGATGTGATGTGGTGTAGTAGTAGTTTGGAATCCACATTAACTTGTAGGTCTCGATCTAATTTAGGCTAATTGCACAAAATGACCGTAGAACGACTAACAAAAACCAAATCCTGAATCCTGCCTACAAGATTTACACTTTCACAGTATCCTAGTAATAGACGTTGAAATGATTTTTTGTTACTCATTGTAAAATAATATGGTCTCCAAATAAAAACACATAGTGAACTGTAAAACACAACACTTTAATTCACAAAACAAAAAGCGTTCTATAAATTTTTACATTTTTTTGCTCGTTAGAGCAAGTTCACGCTACCAGTAGACGCAGAAGTAATAATTCCTCTCATGCCAATTTACTTTTCATATTTCAAGAGTATTAATGCATCGCGTGATTTATATTCATGCGACAAAGCTGACTATAAAATTGTACAGAAGCAAAATTTATTGAAAAGGAAAAGATTTATCTATCTTAAGGATGACAAACATTTTGCCATATAATATTAGTAATTAATTTGAATAAAAGATGTCGTGATTTATTATAAGATTTTTCATGTTTGAAAATTCAGATTACTACTTATTAGGGGTAAATAGGAAGTAGGGATAGTATCAAATGTGAAATGATATTATTAATTTACAATTAATTTACGAAAACTTTTTAAATTAGCAAAATATTCTAAAATAAGAAGTCAGTTATCATGCATTTATATTGAGATAATTATGCGACAATAATTACTGCAGCATACAAATTAATTAATAAGAAACCTTCAACCTTATTACTGTAGTTTAACTTATTATGGAAAATTACGATAATTTTTAAAATTAATTAAAAAGGGAACTGAAATTTCATAATCAAATAATAGTGAAGTACCAATTTCAACAATTAAAATAATTGTTAAAAAGGCTATAGGAAAAATTATGACATCAAATTATTAAAAGAAACTAAGAAAAAGAAATGGAGGGATTCGATTTGTAGATCCATCGTAGTAGCGGTCTTCCGCCTGGAGACTGGACATGATTGTCTTGCTAAACATCTACTGCATTGGTATATATATAATAGTCCTTTGTGCAACTAGAACTTTAAGATGGACAGAGATCATTTGTTAAGTTGTTCTGCAAATAATGAAGAAAACTTATACAGCAGATATTGGCGGGCTAGGGATTTGAAGCAATTGGTATCCAGCGACTAATTTTCTTGTATCGTTATGTAGTCATAGTTTTGATATAAATATTGTTATTGTTATGAGCTACTGGTTTGTTCTGTTTCGCTGTCTTGTATTTCCATCTTTATGCTCCAATCTAATCTGGGATGCATGGAAGCCAATGATGCAAAATGAAGTGCTTTTGCAATTAAAAAAATAATTTTTATTTTAACTCGTGACGCAGAAAATCCACATCTAGTAAAAACTGTAAAAAAAAATCAGTAGAAAAAAGAAGGTTCATAGTTGTAATTATCCAATCAATATGACATAGCGTCTATATATAGATATAAAAAAAGAAAGATGTATTTACTTTATTTAAATAATAAAATATTGTTCAAAACTAACGTATTTTCACAATTCTAATGTAATTATTTCATAATTTAGGAATATAATTTAATTTTCCGACGTAATTAACAAACTTTAAAAAAAATGCTGCATTTTATTTTTATGCTTAATAGTTTAGAAAGAAAATGATAAAATTGAACAATATATTTAAATTTTTATAAGATTTCACGAAAGCAGTTGTGGTGAAACTAGGAATCGTTGAAGTAAACATAAACTTTGAACTCTACTTTGTGTTTTCCCCACATGTAAGCAGTTACAATCTATCGAAATTAGCTCCAGGCTCGAATTTTCGGTCACCTCTTGTAGATTTAATCTATTTGATAAATGGGCATATGTTCGATGTTAGTTTAAAACGTATATGTGGGATTATGCTTACTTTAAGCGATCAAATAATTTGTATTCTGAAATTCATGATGATTATTACAATGATATAGGGAAGCACTTTGACCCGGATTGTGTTACACATCAGTCAGAGAAATGTGAGGTTTAGTTAGGGTTATTTTTCAAATAAAGATTCATGCTTATCGTTGTACTGTTACATGCCTTGATATGAATTATACAGTTGATAAAATCTCTTTTCTCCATTGGTATGCCAAATGCATCCTGATAACTACGTCTTTGTAAGTATATCCAAATATTTCGTTTATCTTTGAAATAATCTGCTAAATTATGCCAATTTCTTTCAAATAGTATTGCTATTTTTAAATATTTATTTCGTATTAACCTTTGTATTATACTTATAGTAGATAAATAAATAGTTATTCTGTTATTTAGTATTGTATAATTATTCTATGTTTACAATCTTTTAACAAAACCGCATTTAAATAAGAAGAATACTATCAATCCTTTTTTTTATTACAATTTATTATATTTGGAGAACGTTTGTTATTCGAACGTTTTCGGGTTTTTTTTTTATTTATCAGTTGTTTATTTAGAATTTTCTTTTCTTTACATATTATTTGTCGCTTTGATTATTTTTTTCGTCATTGCGAAGTCATGATCCATAAATTTATACAATTTTTCTAATAGTTTTATGAATAAAATGCTTTGAAAAGAACGCACTATTGTGACTTTCAAAGAATAGGATTTTGTCCCAAGGACATGTCACACTAGAACCATAGATATGCTGCTGATTCTGCGTTTACCAGGATGCACCACAAAAAAAGCCAATTACATTTCACTCATATTTTTATATCATAATTTTTAGTGAAGTCCCAGAGAGGGTACACATGAGATTTACATTTTTTTTCCTTCTCGGTTCTGATAATTCCTGATGTCCTCTACAGCATAGACACTACAGTTTTTGGCTCTGCTTTACTTGTCAACTTTTTCACCGGGCTTTTATAAAATTATTAAGTTTGATTACTAAAATAATTTAAAAGGTTCGAAATATTGCACTGATGACACTATGTGTTAAAATCATGGCACCGAATTTCATGATTTTGATCTATGCTCAGTGCCAATCTGTCAGCAGGCAGACGTCCTTGGCCACCATGGGACTGTTGCTCCAATGAAGAAGAAGAAGTTATTGGCCAGCGGCAAGTATGTAGATAATTTAGCTTTAACCAGGATGAATTTCAGAAAACTTATTACATTTCACTCATATTTTTACATGAAAATTTTGAACGAAATACTTTGAATGGCATTTATGTACCATGGAAAGCCTACTATATTGCACCAATTTAACTACTAATTGGAACGAAACTCCGGTGATAATATCTATAGGGTATATATATTTTCTACCCGTGATTCTTCAAGTATAACAAAAGAATATTTCAACCGATGAATTTATGATACCCATCAATGACATAAACTCCGTAACTTTAGGGTTCAGCTTTACATGTAGAGTTTCGAATAAATCTCTTGTAGTTCAGAAACTCAACACGACATCCACCCAGGCGCTGTAGAGAATATAAGCAATAATATACATTTCCACTTTGGCAACATCATAAAGTATGTAATAAAAATTAAAAAAAAAAAAAAACTGAATCAGATTAGTAATTGTTTTTCTTTAAACGGCATTTTAAGTGTAAGTTAATGATCTCTTAATTATCCTAAAAAAAAACGTATTTAGGCTGTGAATTTAGCATGCAACGTTGCTTCAACAAACTGAAGAGAAAAAAAATTCATACAAAGCGCATACTTCCTTTGTGACAAAAAAAATTTAAGTGGGTAATCCGTTTAGTCGAATCATTAGGAATGAAATCACATTTGGCTTTAAGTATTCAAAAAGCTGTCAAGTACTATAGGTACCGAAAAATTGAACACGCATCTCACGTGCCGGCAGTACTTCCGTTTGAAAAATAGATGGCCATTTTATAGTGCACTCTCTCTCTCTCTGTCTCATTTTATTCATAGTTTTCAATGCGAAAGAGCACTTTACGCTCTGCCAAACTCAGTGAAATTGGTCGTAACTATCTGAAATTAATCGCGCCAGCTGGGCTTGCACCAGAAAAAAAAAGCAAGCAGAACCTGTGTTTGAAATTATCTTCTTTTATGCTTCAACCACCTTGAAAAGTATTCTCATGAGCTTGTTAATCTAGAAACCGTAGCTGATGATGTATTTCAACAGTTCAAGGGTAGATAAGATCTGTAAAAAAAAAAAAAAAAAAAGAGCAAGGTATACAGTACTATGGGTATCTGCATAATCTAAATTTACGATGTGACAGGCGAGACTATAATTCACCCTGTCATGTTTATTTTCTTGCATGCCTGTTGTCTCTCGTGTAATTTGTTCGAGTAGACCTGAAATAACGAACATGATGGGACATTATAATATATCAAACAACTTTAGGTATGTCATTCGCTGTTAATCCTTGACGAATAGGTAATTATTAAAATATATATTCCAAAATGATGTATTATACATAGCTGTCAGCCAAGTTTATCATATATAATGTATTTAATTGTCGCTCATCTTTATAGGTATATCAATAGAAATTATTGTGAAATACATAAGGTCAAAATTTAAAATTTTATATTTGAATACGTACACTGGGAGAATTGGGTTGTCTAAGTAATATATTTTGGTTCGAAACCAGATTGAGGATGCAAACTGAAAGCTTCTGTATCTATACCGAAAATAGTTAAGTTAAATCCATAGACTGGAATGTCCTTTCTATGATCTTTTAAGAGGTAGGGAACAGGATGCGAACTACTAAATATCACCCTTGCGGGTGATTCTTTTAAATTATGGTGGCAAAATGGAGATGTAATTTAATATGTATTCCATAGAACACTGAGGGACGCTTAATCTGCTACATATTTGTCTTTATAGCGCTAAACGACCTCAAGTAAAAATTTTCATCATTTAAAAACTTCAACTTTAATACAATGTGAAGTTACATTAGAATACAACCCAAATCATTGTAACTGTTGTTTTTCCTTTCATTTTAACACTTATGATTAATTAGCAATGCTCCCTTCATAAATAAAAAAAAATTTAAATAAGTTGATAATGTTTAATAAAAATATTTTAATAAAAAAAAAACATTTGACATTTTTTTTCTTACTCTTACAAAAAATGTAATTTTATTTCATTAAATTTTTTTGTAGGATTTACTATAAATCTGTCAGTACAATTGAAACTGCCTCCACAATATCTACAATACATATCAAACAACTAATTAGCAAGAAAATCTACAAAGAACTTTTTTGTTTTATTTAATTATTCCTCTCTGACTAAATTTTTTTTTTTTTTTTTTGTGTGTGTTCAAATCTTTCTTTTCTAACTCTTTTTTCCCCTTTATTCTACTCGCTTTAAAAAATAAACATTTTTTTATAAAGCGAAGACAAATAAATTATGATTTTTTTATCAATAAGAGATTATATTTTGAAAGAAAAAAATGCATGATATTTTAATTTTTATAAACATGAATTTTGCTCAGAATATTATTATATTACTATTAACTATTAATTAATTTTTTTATGCTCCAGAGATTCAGATAAAAATTCTATTTTTTATAAAGTAAAAAAATTAATTTCTAAACTCAACATTTAAATTTAATCTTATCTTGGACGAAATTTGATGGAGCATGTTTTTTATTTCAACAATCGTTTTTTTTTTTTTTTTTTTTTCGAAAATATTAAATTAAAAAAAAGTTCTTCACAATTGAAACAGATTTTTATTCTAATTATAAAAAAATTATTATCTTAAGCAACTATTATTTTACAATTACCTATTTGCTGTAAATAGGTAAAGGCAAAATAAGTGTATTAGTCACCAGTGTATTACAATACTTACAATGATAGTGCACAGTATACTAGTGTATAAAGTATTAGTGACTGTGCCAATGTATGCTAACCCTTGTACTTGTAATTAAGACTTCAGATTATTATATTGGCTGACTATATAAAAGTGATTGTGAGAATAAATTGGATATTACAACGCAAATAATTGTGACGTTGTTGTACTTTTAAACAAAATATTAAACAAAACCTTTTTGTATTATGTAATATGTTACTAGAAACAACAAGAATTAAAATTCTGCAATTAAGAATTAAAACTATGCAAACAAAACACTTCCTTCTTCATTATTGGATTAATTTAAATATAATCGGAAAATGTATTTCAAAGTACGTAAGATTCCACTTTAGATTGATGTGTTATATAGAATGTTCAGTAAAAAAATTTTTTTTTTTAATGATTTAAATGATAAGCTTATTGTAACCTGGAATTAAACTTTCAAAATTAAATAAAGTGATAAAGTTCTTTATTATAATTAATTTTTCTTCGAAAACCGTTTAATAGTAATTGCAATTGTCAAAAAATAGTATTATCAATTTTTACTTTATCTATAAAGTTCTTTTAGAAATTTTTTAAGATTTGTCACGACATTTCTGGATTTCTGAAGATATTAATTCTCTTATATTACACATCAATATCGTTTTTGTAACATATCTAGGATAATATGAATATTTTGTATATATATAAAGTTGTTGTAAAACTTTAACCATTCAATTCACCATAGAAGCCGATACATCGTTATATATACAATAACCTCATTGTATATACAATTATATCATTGTATATACAATTATATCATTGTATATATTATGGTGAATGTGATTAATCGGTGATTATCATTAACCACCGTTGATTATGCATAATCACAGGATTAATCACATTTCTCATAATATATATATACAATTATTAATATAATTTATGAGCAGAGCTTAGCAACTTATGTGAAAAATCCATTGAACTGTTTGAAATTCTAGAGTATTAACTCTGTTCGTCTATCTATACTAACAAAAATATAAAGATAATAATAATAAAACAATAAACTAATTACTACATACTGTAGCATTACACTGGGATAGTTTGGACTGTAGCACTACGTAAGAAATTTTATTCCCTAAAAGGAAACTATACGTTATTATATATACAATTAAATGATTGTATATTCAATTACGTGAATTTATATATGATAATGAGTATATTTTATTTGCAACACTTTGCAATTTATGTTAAAAATCCATTGAAATGTTTGGAATTCTAGAGAATTAATTCTATACATCTATCTATACTAATAAAAAAAATAGAAAAACGGTAATAATAATAAAACATTAAACTGATTACCAGTGTAGTGTTACAATATGTAGTATAGGTTATACTGAAGCACTACATAGGCCATTTTATTCCCTAATGGAAACGAGGAAACGATACGTTATTGTATATACAATTAAGTGAATGTATATATGATTATAAGTATACTTTATGTGCAGCATTTTGAAATTTTAACCAAAAATCCATTGAACTGTTTGGAATTTTAGTGTATTAATCCAACACGTCCATCAATACTGATGAAAAAGTAGGAAAAAAAAAAAAGAACTGGTAGCTATGTAATTGATACTTCAATGAACAGGTTGAGATACAATAAGTTCCTGCAACAACACTTGAGCCATTCCATTCCCCAAAGAAACCGATACGTGATTGTATAATTACCTTTCCAATTTATTAAGCAGCCAACCTATAATTTGCACCTCGTATGGAACCGGGTATTTCCTAACGCTATCCCATGGTTAAGAGAGCTACCTAACTATGATAAATAGTATAAAGAACCGGTTACATACAATTCGGAAGCTACATCCCAAGGAATTGACTCTGTCCACCGAATCATCTTCCTTCCTTTCTTTTATTATTTTTTCCCCTTTCACAAGAAAGGATTTAACATGGCTGTCACGTCCTGCAGTTTTTTCATCCCATCCAATAGAAAATAGGGGTAATTTCTGCTTCTCCAAATAAGCTCAGGGAATAAGAATCAGATACACTGTTGTGGTTTATGAAGTGTCTATGAACTTTGGGGCTTGGAGAGTGGTAATGAGAAAACCATGTATTAGTTGGAAATTTAATGAGCTGCTTTTTCCATGGGGAGGTCTTCCTTTGATAATCAGCTGTCCGATCACATGTGGAATTCGTAATGAAAAATTAAGCTCATTTCTGCGAGTTTAATTTTCCATTGTGAATGCTCAGCACTTTGTATGATTAGAAAACATCATTACTGAATACATGTTGTTGGATTCTGTGACTTATTGTAATTGGAAAAATTCAAACCCACGACACTTTTTTTTTTTTACTCGAGTCTAATATCTGCATATTGTTATGCATGAAAGTCAGTCAGACAATTTAATTTTCCAGGAGAAGTAATGACACACTGTTTCTACTTGATAATTTTGTTTAATGCTATCACTTTTAAAAACTATTTTTTAAAAATAATTCTTATAATATCTTTACAGTAAAATTATTCTGAATTTATCTTAGATTTTCTATGCTTTTGATTTATTAATATTCATGAGCCTTCTAGGTACGGAAATATGAAATCTTACTATTAGTGAACATATAAGAAAAGCGTGTTAATTACTATTTCAACTATACAATAAATAATTTGTATGTTAAATTAATGGAAAAAAAATTAGAAAAATTTCGTACAAATGATTCTTCAATCCATTGAAAAATTAAAGTTACCTTTTTCATTGCGGTAAAAAATAAATGTTCAATTTTGTTCACATAATCTAAATAATCTTAAATTTATTCATAGAGAAAAATCATAATTTTTGGGGTTGTGGTTAATTTATGCTTCCATTCCAACTGTTCCTTAGAAAATATAATTAATTAAATAAAAATTTCAACTTTTTAATTAAATAATTTATATATTTATTTAAATCATAATAATTCATATCTTTTTTTAATCATTTGTAAAAAATATTCCATATTATTCAAAAATGAATTTTACTTTCGGAAATATGCAAATTGTTAAAGGGATGACTGCCAGAATTAATTATTGTTTTATTATTTATTAATGAATATTTTATTAATAATATTTATTGCTATGATAAATAATTCAATTTATTAAAAATATATTTTTAGCTACTTATTTGTTTGTTTGTTTTCTTTTAAGCAGAATAACATGCAAAGAGAACTTAATATGAAATTAAACTGTCAGTTTAATTAACTAGAAGTTGCAACAATTAAAAAAATATGAATAGTTCAAACCCTTGTAAACTTCAAATCAAATTGCCTTAAAAAAAGCCATCTCGTTAATGATATAAAATAATTTTCTTTAGTATATCAACGATGCATAAAGTTAAGAACATTAAAATTCGACTTTGATAGGTCATTTTTGGTTGGTAGATGTTGCTCATTAACTAACAACGCTTTATAAATTAAAATTTAATTTTGTTTTTAATAGTTTAATAAATCAGATATGAGATCTAATTTTTTGAACAGAGAATGGCTTAATTCCGATCGCGAATGCTTTCTTTCCAACATAAATTACCTTTAATGTCGAAGAACTTCAAAGACTTAAAATTTATGATCACTGTAGCAGAATTAAAAGAAAATTATGTTTGAAAATGAGTACTCTCGCCTGTTGTTTTTTTTATGTCAAGCGTACCCGCAAATTATCGCGTTCTTTATCGCTTCTGATGTAAACTTTTTTTTTTAAATTTAATGAGGTTTTTATTCAAAAAACTGGGCGTATAATGGTTATAAATAATAATCCTAAGCATACCAAAGTGTATTTTATGAGCGGTTTTACGACTACAAGCGAGCAAGTTGCCGATATCTGAAACATTCATTTTATTTGATTTGAAACTCACCGCTTGTAGACATAAAAAGCAAATGCAACGCAGATAATTGCTACAAAAAATACATATTAGTTTTAAAATTAAAAAAAAAAAAACTATGATTTTATCGTTGACTTATTAAAACAAACAGTTTTCAGTTTAAAATATCAACCAGTGCTTTCGTCATTTAATTTATCATTATTTACTTATGAAAATTAATATATTTGCTTAAATTTTATTGTAATAAATATTATGCAATAAAAAGTAATTATATAATTAAAAGTCAGAAAAATATGTCTTTATTAAATTGCTGAGCAGTACTCGTTGTATTATATTTAATGTGAATTACTTTATTAAAATATACTTCTGCCTACAAATCGTTGATTGAATTTTTTAAGCGATAAATTTACTATTCAAATATAAATGAACAATCTAGCATCTTATTTTGCATCAAAAACATTTAACAGAAAAATCATTCTGAAAAGTTGCATTGTATTAAATAATATTTTTGTAATATATAGAATTCATAATAGTTTAATAATGTAGTTTGTACAGAAAAATAAACAAATTTTATTAAAAAAAAATATTGCCAAGTAGTTAATCTGTGGCACGTCTATTAACATTTAACCAATTTGGAATAATGTGTTTAAATTGAATCAATAGAATATAGATGCATAAAACAAGAACAATTATTATGCATTTATATCTATAATCATGACATGAGCATTAGATACTTGAAAAATATAAAACTTTTTGTTGACATTAGGAATTCTTGTATTCTAAAAACACTTACAACCAAAATTAATCCCTTGAATGCAATGCAATAAGACTGGATTTAGGCAAAATATTCTCAATCAGACATGAATATTAAATTCCTGAAAAATTAATTTAGTTAGAATATTCGAAAAATAATTATTCAGGATTGAAATAATGCAACTTATTTTCGGAATATGATAAAAAAATAATAATTGTATGTATTCTTCTTTATTGACACAACAGCACCATGGTAGGCCAAGGCTGTCTGCCCACTGGCAGATTTCGAATCAGGAGATATTTTTCTTTTTACGGGGTAAAGATGTCAGCCCTACACAACTACTACAGTCATATTAGACTGTGATCTACGGTTTAAAATGGCTTCGAACCACCACAAACAACCATGGCACCCAACCATCAGTAGGCCAACAGGCCCAAATATATGTATTACATTGTTATTTTATTTTTACCTCTGAAAAATTTATAAAAAATTTAGGTAAATAAACAAATTAATATTTCTGTGGTAATAATGTTTTTTTTTATTTCCGTAAATAAACAGCTATTAGATACTTAATTTAAAATTGCTTTCAAGTACTATGCACCTTAACCGGCTAACTAGGTTGAAACAATAACGCTGTCGATAGTAAAATGATGTTTTCATTCAGCTTAGAAACATGTACTACATTTCAGCTTGAGAAAGAGATAATTTTGCTATATATGTTTTATTAAGGTAGAGATTCCATAAAAACTCCTAATCTTCTATTATCTGACAAATTAAAAAAAAACTTATTATAACAATTATCATTAATAGAATGATCGGTAAAATTCCATTACATTTGCCATGCATAAGTAAAAACTGAAGACAATATTAATTGAATATAACTAAATCTTAATAATAATTCTAAATCTTTAGAGTATTCAAGAATAAAAAAAAAACCCTTTATTTGAGAATAGTAAATTGTTAAAAAATTCATTTTCTAGCAATTATAAAGGTCTGAGATTATTTGCACAACAATAAAATCTATCAAAAGAATTGAAAGCAGCGATCGAACATTTTTTCAACCCCGTGTTTTCATTGTGTCGATATGACAAGGCTATTAGAAACAGCTACTGAACTATAAAATATCGAGTCTGAGGCTGGTGGAAGAGACTAAACCATTCCAAAAGTTGTTAAACACTCTGAAAATGAGCCGACCATTTCCTTTCCTGATCTACGATAGCCAAGTAATGGTTCTCAAAAAATCGAATAACATTCGTCAAAGATGGCCGAAGTCGTTTACACGTTGCCACTTGCAGCCGACACAATAGAATCTCGCAGACGATTACCAGAGAGTTTTAGAATGACTTGGGATTTGGATCTTTAGTGCTTTGTTTCATGGGTAGTTCTTCTAACTTAACAGTATTATGTCTGTCGGTATTTTTTTTTTTTTCTGTTGCGTCTCATGTTTTGCTTCTATTTTTTGCAATTGTCTTTGGGAACAACTGGAAATCCATTTAGCTTTTATTTCAGAAGAATACGGCTTCTTTTTATGTCATGGTGGCTGGAATAGAGTTGCTTGTTCCGAAGAAGAAAAAAATGTTCCATTGATTCGAATTGCTTCGTTGAGGTGACGATAAAGGGATCCAATAATGTTTAACAGCGTAAATCTTTCGAATTTGTTCTGTCTTTTATGTAGCGCTTTTGGACGTTAAGTATGTTAAAACTGGAACTTTGTATACTTTTAAGTTTGTGAATAAAATAGTTTTTGACATCATAAAAATGTTTGTTAAACCATAATTGTTTTTATGGTAAGTAATAATACAATATATGTCATATCCAATTTTATCGATAAAAGTATTTGAAATGTTATAAATTTAATCGTATCAGAAAACGTATTTATTTAATTAAAATTATATCTTTCCTTTAAAAACTGTTGGATTTTTTTCTTCTATTGATAAATAATAATTATATCTAATAATTACTAATAAAATACGAGTAAGTTTTTTTAAAATTTCTATATTATAAAATTTTAGTACTGTCGACTTATAATTCACATTTGTTCTTCAATGACTTTTAATCGTCATGTAAAATTTATGACTTACGTTTGTATGATAGGAAATTTAATTTTGCCAAAAAATATTTTTAAATTTAAAAAAAAAATCAAAAATTTTAATAATAATTTTATAGAAGCAATCGAATAAGATTCTAGAATAACCGTTTTTCTGTTGAAAAGTTAATATTGCAGGAAAAACATATTTAAAAATATTGGTAGTAGTCAATTTATTTATTTCAAATCAGCAATTCAAAATAAAGATTGTAATGATGTAAAAACCTTATTGATAATTATTATAAAGATTGCAATGAAATAAAACTTTATTGAATTATTCTGAAGTATTCAAAATTAATATACAAATTTTCTTTAAAAATATTGTTTTTAAGGTTTATATACGAATGTTTCAGTGATATATATTCATAGTTGCAACTTTTAACGAAAAAAAATTGCGATTTTGCTTTTAATATTTAGAAACCTATGAAAATTATTAGAAAATGTTACTGTATCTATTTCCTTCAAATCCTTTTTTGCTGGTATTATAATGCCACATTTTTTAAAGAAATGGAATTCATGTATATCAAAGATCTAACAAAAGATTCATATAAGCAATGTATTTCTTATTAAGCTTATATGCATATAAATAATGCGCTCAAAATTCAGTGAATGCCATTACAACACATTTCAAAATTAGTCTTGAAGCAAAAACATCCGCTATGTTTTCTTACACATAAATTCAAGAATGCAGATATGGCACAGTTCCTTTTCATCGTAATTTATGTACCATTGAATAAATGCTTCAAGAATTTCCACGGTACAAAGCATTTTAGTACAAGACCTCTAAATATCTGTAGAAAAAAAAAAAAAGGATACTTCAAACTCCGGATTCTTTGTCATTTAAATAGATCTGACAACAGCAGATTTTCAAGGAAAAAAAAAAAAAAGGAAACAACGAGGTCTACGAGCTCATCTTCAACAAAATTTGAATTAACCCGCTTTCACTGTTTAAATTATTTTTAACCCATCTTCTTCTTAGAACTGGTACTGCAGGTTTATTTTTCTTGCTTATACTCTTAACAAGCTCTAAATATTTTAAAGTACACTCATTTTCTCTTCAGCCGAGGAATGATATCTCTGTCACTTGAGGTTTCAGTGTTATTATTAAGAATTATTTAGATAAAGGAAAATTAGAGAGTAAAAATGCTGTGGAATCAAGTGGAACCGGAAAAAAAAAAAAAAGCACTGATTGTTGAAAGAGATAAGGGTTTGGCAAAGACGTCTGAAAGTAAATTCATGTTCATATCTGCACTCTTGTGACACGACTCAAAGATGTTTCTTTTTTATTATTATTTTATTATTACACCACTTATGGTGCTCTCAGTAACAGACGTTCTGTGATATTTTTCATCAAACTATAGTTTGATAATGTACTATCTTCATTTGTTATTCAGAGAAAAAAAACTTCAAATAGAAAAATTTAATATATTCATGAAGTCTTATTATCTTAAAAGAATAATTTGCATAATATTTCAAATTTATCTTTATAAAAAGAACTTATAAAAGTACTTTAGAAATGTTCCAACTGATAAAAGATCATGAACGAATAAAAGTATTTATTTAATCTATACATTTGGTTAAATATAATATTATTAAAGAATGTCACAAATGAATTTATATTTATTTTTATTGCTATTATTTTAAAAAGCATCTTCACCCCAATAGTTAATGACTATTCTTTATTTGTTCTTAAGAAAATTACAAAAATATTTAACTGTAAAATAATAATAATATGACTTAACTGTAACTTCTTCAGGAAAATGGAGTGAAATTTTACTTATAAAAATGATAACAAAAGATTCAATTTGTATTATATGAAGGTAAATAAATATTTATTTTCCAAATCAAATTATTAATAGTGTGATTAATATACTTGCACTATATTTGTGTATATGCATTGAAAATTATGCACTTAATAAACACCATTGATAAATAACTTTCCTTTTCTTCCTTATACAACACTTCATAATAAATATCTGATCTCTGTTTTATCAGAAGTATGGTGTCTTTTACACATATGTCAAAAATATTTTTCACTGTTTATTTAACTGATACAAAATGTGTAGATGAACAAATTTTACACAAAATCCGTTTGCAAACACCATCTATCAAGATTTGCTATTTGATACATGCTTATTCATCGGACTATTAAAAGTTATTATTAAAATAAATACATCCATTTCACTGAGCACTTAAAAACTCTTATCCAACAACAAGTAAGTCTTGCCAAATTGATATTTAGGAGCAAAACGGAATGTATAAATCTTTTGACAGTGTAAAGAACCACGACATTGCTCTTTCTCCGGTATGCGTTACATCCCACCCTCCTTACCTGACAGAACCATTTACCATGGTCTGCAGAACTTTCACTTAACGTCTTTAATACCTGTCAAAGTACATTAGGTCCCATTTGCACTGCACCATGCATACTGATGAGGGATTTGTTGTTTCCTTTGCAGCTGTCTTCGGAATTTTTGGGAGTGGATTGCTGGCTAGAAGCGGAATGGGAACGGAGACAGTCATGCTCATAGATGACAGGGGTAAGTTATTGTTACATGTTTATTTTTTTAATTCTTCTGCTTATGCATAATTGTTTTCGACTCACGCTGACTTGAGTTCGGATGATTTGTACTTGCTATGTAAAAGAAATATTGAAATATTGTTAAAAATCCTGTCATTATAAATTGGTGGAATAAATACAATGTTTTCACTACTTTGGATTATATACTGACTACCAGTCACTCAATTCAACAAAAAGGCCAGAGGAATTTTCCTATGGAAAATGGCAGTTGAATTGATGAACAATATAAGAAAGGCCAATGACATAATTAATTGTATTGGGAAATACTCATGGAAAAATCAAAGTAAATACCTGACATAATTTAACTCATCGACAGCATTTATACAGAAAAGCTTTCAAAAAATGATGTCTTTTGTAGTGAACAAAAATCTAGAGAAAAAAAATATAAATTTTTTTTTATGAATTCTAGTGATTCTCAGGTTTGGACTGACTGTACATATGTAGTTTTTGACTAGTAATAATTCAATATTTTCATTTATAATGGAAAACACTCCTTATAAAAAAATTTTCTATTTCTCTGTTAGAGCAAATTGGCAAAGTCAGTTCAATGTATACAATTCTAATTGCAGTAATCACCATAAATGAACACTTTTGGTCAGAAATTATACTTTTAAATTTATTTTTATTGAGACACAATGATGTGTAAATTATGGAACTGAAAAAAAAATCGATCTAGAGATCAGAAATATCTTTACGGAAAAATTCGTAGATCTTGAAAATAACTGCGTTATAAATTGTAAAAGTTTGATTAATTTTCTAAATGAAAGAATTGTATATGATGAAAAGAATATTTTTAACATGCAAATTTTTATTAATACACACATATACAGGATATGAAAATATATACATTTTGTATTTTTAAATAAATATTTTTTATTATAATTGTATTGTTTTTATTTTGTCATAGTCTATAAAGCTTTATAAATTTAAAAGCAGTTTTACTAATTTTTGAAGTTCATGTTAATTAAGGAATAAAATAATTGAAGATTGAAATAAAAGAATCATTTAATTTTCATTTATACTTATCTTTTAAATTGTACTGTTGTGTACAGTTATTTATTTACGTTATTTTTATTTAATTTCATGTATTTTTATAAAATAAAAAATAAAATTTATGAAACATTAAATCATAAAAGGAACAAATTAAGAAAAAAAAAAAAATTATTCGCTTAACAAAGAATACATTTGAACACAGCCCTATTATATGAAACATACAGGTTACTATTTAACCCTGTTGGTTATCTTAAAAGTCGGCAGTCATTAATAGATAATTTATGACCCATGGCATGAGAAAATACGTCGTTCGCTCAAATCATTCTCAGAATATGCTATTTATTAAGTGCTTATCAAGATTTAACTTTGATAGATTTTATCAGTCATTGATAGAGGTTGTAATAAGTTCTGGCATCTCAATAGGTGGCGAAAAAAAAAAAAAGCGTAACGAAAAAGCACAATGATACGTCAAAGATAATGGCCAAATCAACGATAAGTATTATTAATTAAGTAGGCGAGACTTCTGTTAGCCAGTGGAAGAATGAATGGTGCATCTTGCAGAAAAGAAATGAATGCATTTTTGTAAAATTCTAGATAATTAGATAAAGTCTATCTATGTGTCTTGTGTGCTTTGAAAATTGGTTCCACCTAGATTAAAATGTTGATTAAAATTTAGATTAAAAGAAATTTCTTTTACCATATACATGTATTTTTTATAAATTAATTATATGTGGAAATTACAAAATTGATTTTCAGAAAAAATTGATTTATTTAAAAAAAAATTTCAAATGCAGTATAAAACAAATATTTTGCATTAATTAAAATTAAAATTAGATTCCATTCATCGTTACTAATTTGTTCATCATCATTTTTTGTTGTTACAATATATTTTTAGGTGTTGGTTTAATGTATGTACATTTTTGTACATCTCTTTTAGTATACATTTGTTTATCTTCTTTAGTATACATTTGTTATTTGTTTATCTTAGTATATATTTGTTTAACTTCGAAGCCGAAAACCCGAAATTCGGCTACGCGCATGGTGCGCGAAATGTACTTCCTCTCCAGGTGAGAGTCTGTAGGCCAACTAATGCATTAGGATGCGCTAAATATATTTCCTCTCGGGATGAGAGACTATAAACTAAACATTTCTCAGAGGGAGCGCAGGTAAAAAGTCTCGAGGCCTACAGGGGCGAATGTATAGGGAGGAAGCACGGCTACAAGGGATAATTATATGCTTATTAATGAAAATAATGTTATGAAAGTTATTTTTGAAATCAAAATATACGATCTTTACTCACAGAATAAAATAATAAATAAAAATGTAATTAACAATTACTTTAAATTTTAAAAATAAATTAAATAATTTTAATCAAACATTTCAGATATGTTAAAAAATGTTCCCACTCCAAAAACAATCACCCAAGCAGTGGATGAACTTATTAAAAATATTTCGTGACTTTATAATACACAAAATCTTTCCGTATTTCCATTAAAGGGTTTCTTTTTTTTTTTTTTTTTTTTATCATGTTTGCAGATGTCCTGTAGAGCCGGCTATCTTCCCAGCTTTGGAAAAGTCAGGAGATTCTAAGTCTTTGGTTGCTCCCTTTCAAGCATTCAAGTTCGCATCCGAGAGTACTGTCAAGTTCCAATTGACAGTCTCTTTTTGCTTGACGTGTGCACGTCGGTAAGATTCATTTTCCTTTCTGCCTTATATATTCAATACTTATATACCAGATTTTTTTCCTAACCTTTGAGTGTTAGAAATGAAAGTTCTAAAACTTGATCTTGTACCTATTGTTTTTTTTTTTTTTTTTTTTTTTTTTTTTTTTACATTTATAAGATATTAAATACAGCCTGAGTAAAAACTTTAAGGCCAGTAAAAATTTTTGAGAAAATGTAAAATGAAATAAAAGGGATTCAAATAATATTAATTATTTAAGTTCATTGATAAGAAATAAATGCTATAAACATAATTTGTAAATACATAATTATGAGAAACATGTGGTTATTTATAAAGTTAGTATTTCTGCCTGAGTAAAAACTTTAAGGCCACCAGTCATTTTTAAAAATAAATATAATATAATCGTGTAATTACCATTGCAACTACTAGTTTGTGACAACCCTGCAATTTTCATATTTGTCATACGTTTCTTCGAAGTATTGGTGATCTTTGTGAAGATGGCGAAGGGTAAGAAGTTAACTGATCGTGAAAGAGGACAGATAGAAGCTTTGTCTTCAACAGGAATGAGTAGTCGTGCTATTGCGATAAAGATAGGAAGATCAAAGACTGTAGTCAACAATTTTTTAAAATTGAAAGACAATTATGGTAAAAAGAATATTGGGGGAAGACCTACAGTTTTGTCCTCGCGTGATGAAAGAAGAGTTTCCAACTTGCATCTACTGGAAAGTACTCAACCAGGAAACTAATTCCGACGACAGGTTTAAAAGTTTATCAAAAAACGATTTATAACACAATTAGAAGGTCTGAAGGTGCACTTATACAGCAAAATTGACTAAGCTTCAGTTACTGCAGAGACACAAAATAGAGCGTTTGAACTTTGGCCAGAAAGTCATGACCTGGGACAACCAATGAATAGAAATTATTTTTCTGACGAAAAAAATGGAATTTGGATGGATCAGAGGGGCTGGAATTTCTACTGGCATGATATAAGAAATGAAAAAGAAATATTTTCCAAATGCCAATTAGGTGGAGGGTCTGTCATGACTTGGGGCTGTTTTTCTTACAATGGTGTGGGCTCAATTGCATTCGTTTCAGGTAGAATGAATTCACAAGGATACCAAAATGTTCTAACAAATCATCTTTTGCCAAATGCTGAATGTCTTGCTGGAGAAAATTGGAAATATCAGCAAGACAATGCACCGATCCATTCGAGTAACAGCACAAAAAAAAAAAAATTGGTTCCAAGTCAACAATGTTGAAACTGTGAAATGGCCAGCTAGATCACCTGTCCTCAACCCAATCGAGAACTTTTGGGCTGACTTAGCAAGAAGAGTTTATGCAAATGGGAGACATTTTACATCAACAACAGAGCTGAAATCTACTATCGAAGATGAATGGTATAAAACCGACCCCACCCTTTGTCAAAAACTCGTTTAATCCATGAAAACAAGAATATTTGAAGTAATTCGAAGTAATGGCTCCTACACAACCATCAAAGAATTTGTAATTTTTTCCTTATATGTCATTTTCTATGTTGGCCTTAAAGTTTTTACTCAGGCTCAAATATTCATCTGTGTGTTTTGTAATATTTTCTAATAATAAAATATTTGCAAATTAATTTTTCTACTTTTTTACTTTTATTTAAGCTCAATAATTATCAATCAAATGGTATTTTAATTCCTCAATTTAAATGTTTCCATTTTCTCAAAAATGTCTACTGGCCTTAAAGTTTTTACTCAGACAGTAAATAACATTTTCTTAATTTATTAGATAAATTTACAATTAAAATGAATTCTGTAAAAAGTAAATAAGAATAAGGATAATTTTTTTTTCCTTTCAAATCGAACTACAAAGCAATGAATTAAAATCTGTGCTCTAAAATATTATAAGAAAGTAAGTAAGATTACTTAATTATATATTTTTGTTAAAAACTTTTTTCAATCATAATATCGTTTACTGTTTGTTAATAAATTATAATTAAAATGCGTCAAAACGTTTTGTTGTCTAGAAATATTATTCATATAAAACATCCAAACACAGCATTTTAGAGAATCAAAATGCAATCAAAAACTCATATGTATGCATTAACATTATTTTTATTAATTTCTGTAATTAATAAAAATTTGTATTAGTGAACTTATTATTTTATTGTTTTAAAGAGAAAAAAATGGCCCAGCTAAAACTGTAAAAATAAAGTTTAAAAATGTTTATTTATTTTATTTTTATTAATTAAAATTTTGAAAAAAAAAGCTTTTTTTTTTTTTTTTTTCCATTTTATGCAAGGATTTTTATTTTTATAAGTATTTCTCATCAATATATATATATATATATATCAATATATATATATATATAAAATTCAGGCAAATATGAATTAAAAAAATTACTGGTTTCATAACTCATTTACGGTTTCATAGCCTTATTTTTAATCCTATTTTCATGAATATTTCAAATTATCATCAGATTCTTTTCAGGGCATTTTATAATTTTATCGTGTATTTTGCGATTTTCTACACGTGTTTTATTTCCATATACTGTACAAATGTTTTTACAAATTATTTAATAAATTTTACTAAACAATTGATGTAAAAACGACATAGAAAACTATATTATATATATATCTTTAATCAAATATTTAAAATTACTAATTATTCTGAATTTTAATAAATATGAATTTTTCAGCATTAAAAACAAACAAATGTAAACAATTATATTGTAAATTACAAAAATTATTAAAATTCTTTTGTATTTATGTAATATTTTTATTTAACTAATAACGTATATTTATTTAGTGAAACAGTTAATATTTATTAAGATTAATTTGGAAATTTTCTATCTTTTCTTTTTACTACACTTATTATATATTATGGTTAATTTATTTTAAAAAGTCTATTATGTGTATTTATATAAAGCTTGAAAAAGCCTTTTTATTCGTTATTTTAAAAATTTTAAGCAAAATATTTGATTAGAATCTGCAGTTATGAAAGGCATCTATATTTCATTTTCAAAACAATCTTCAATTAATAAAGTAAAAATTATAATAAAACAACAAATGCCTTTAAAATAGCTTCCAAATTAATAGAGACAAATTTTATTAATTAAACTTTTATTCAAATTATATTATTAGCCAAGATGTATTCTTTAATATATATGTAAAGACCATTCTAGATCTATATTATAATGATTTTAAAAGCAAATTGTAAAATTTAATATTTATTTTTTTAGATACCATGGCTAATTGCTTTTCCATTTATTAAATAATTTATATGTTTCAAATCATTAACTTGAAATATGAAATATTTTATTGCCTTGATGTGATTTCAGATAAGCTTTTAGACCATTCTTTTAACTTGTGATTTCACGTGAAAGATTTCACGATGAAAGATATCTTCTTTTTTAATTTATTCACGAAAGATATCTATTTACGCCATTGGAAAACTGAAATCTTCGAATTTCATCCATTTCTCAACACAATCTTTCCAGATGTTATTATCATCCCCACACACATATATATTTAGACCATTCTTTTAACTTGTGATTTCACGTGAAAGATATCTACTTTATCAAGTTACTTACGCCACTGAAATGCTGAAATCTGCGAATTTCATCCATTTCTCAACACAATCTTTCTAGATGTTATTATCATCCCCACACACATATATATTTCTTCCCTTTCGTTTACATTTTGGATATTAAAATGCAACGATATGTATTCTGCATGATTCACGAGCTATGTTTACAATTCGAAAACTCTCTCCTCCAACCCGTGTCTGGAAATCTAACGGTTGCAACCAATCCATCTTCCTCAAACTGCTTGCTACCAACCAGCCTCGTGGCTTATTTTTCACTTCTTTTCGGCTGGCTCTTGAAATTTCGGGGTGGAATAAAATAAATAAATAAATAAATCCGCAATAAAAATAAAGTCTTACTGCGATCGATGCAAAAGGGGGAAAAAAAAGAAAAAACCACAGCCGTCTTCCTTCCTCTTTCGGAATTTGTGGACTGATCATCCCCCCTTTGATTTAGGGAAAGAGGGTTGGACCCCACAATATCTACCAGCCTTTAAGTTGGAACGTTCGAAAAAGGGCTATAAAATTAAGTTCCTCCACAAAGCTATCGTTCTGAATAAAAAGTTGCAAGAAAATAAAAGTCTCTCAGAAGAAAAAAAAAAATCTGATAAAATAAAAATAAAAAAAAAAAAAACGGCGATGTGATTCCGATTATAAATTGCTGCTTGTCGCAGTAAATAAGCATAAATCACTTTAAGCCTCGATGGGTACTTTTAAGGCCACCCAGGGATTCAATATTTGAGTAAAAGTGGTATATACTACAATCACATCTCAGTGGTACTCATGTCCTTTAGTCATGTGCATTAAGGCATCTTAATTGTATTCAAAGTATTTTTTTGGAATCTACCTTAAAGCGTCGTTTTCATTAAATTGAAAACCAGTCTCGGTTTATAATAGGATGATATCCGCTTTCTGTTTTTATTTAAATCGTTGTAAGAGTTCAACAATAAAAATATGTGAAGAAATTTTAATCTGTTATAGATTCAAAGTAGAGTAAATAAATAAAGTAATAAATTAAATAAATAAAGTATAAATAAACTAAAAATAAAAGTCTTACTGCGATTGATGGGAAAAAAAGTCACAATCGTCTTCTTTCCTCTCAGAATTTGTGGATGGGCATGGTGACCGAGTGGCTGGCGCTCTGGTGCCCGGTACCACAGGTTTCGGGTTAGAGTCACTGCGGTGCCATGTATGTTTGTAGTGGTTCGGAATCCACTTTTAAAACTGTAGGTGTGGTCTGTGTAGCCTAATGCTTGCACAAGATGACCGTAGAGCGACGAACCAAACCAAAACTCTGAATTTGTGAACTGATCGTCCCTCTTTGATTTTGGGAAAGAGGGGTTGGACCCCACAATATCTACCAGCCTTTAAGTTGGGAACGTTCGAAAAAGGGCTATAAAATTAAGTTCCTCCACAAAGCTATCGTTCTGAATAAAAAGTTGCAAGAAAATAAAAGTCCCCCAGAAAAGAAAAAAAAAAAAAATCTGATAAAATAAAATAAAAAAGAATCAGCGATGTGATTCCGATTATAATTGCTGCACTGTCGCAGTAAATAAGTATAAATCACTTTAAGCCTCGGGATGGGTACTTTTAAGGCCTCCCAGGGATTCAATATTTGAGTAAAAGTGGTATATACAATCGCAATTCAGTGGTACTCATGTCCTTTAGTCATATACATTAAGGTATCTTAATTATATTCAAAAGTATTTTTTTAGAATCGACCTTAAAGCGTCGTTTTCATTTGCATGGTTTTCATCGAAAACCAGTTTGTGTTTATAATAGGATGATATAATTTTTCTGTCTTTTTTTTTTTTTAAATTGTTTTAATAGTTCAACAATAAGAATATGAAATACTACGAATAAGAAATTTTAATCTGTTATAAATATACTACTGTACCCAAAAAGAAGGACCAATTTTCTTTTTTTTCTTACTTTTTTTTAAAAACTCTTTATTTATTCTTCTAAATTTATTTCATCGCCTTCGAACTAATTCCCTCCGGACACAATGAACTTATTCCATTTTTTTTCCAATCCTCAATGAATGCTAAAAAGTCATCTGCAGGGATGGTCTTCAAAGCGCGCAGCGATTCACGTTGAATCTCTTCAATCGATTCAAAACGGTGTCTCCGGAGTGGTTCTTTTGAGTTTAGGAAATAGACAGAAGACGCACGGTGTGAATACGGTGGTTGTGGAACAATATGGGTTTCCTTTTTGACGAAAAAGTCACGAAGAATCAATGCAGTGGCGCTTTCAGTGTTTTCGGTACCAATCGAGATTTGACGCATTTGCGGCCCAAAATGGAATGGACCGATCCTCTTGAAATTGCAACATCAGCAGCAAGATCTCTAATTATAAATCGACGGTTTGCAAGCTCTAAATCTTTATTTTTTGGACATGAGCTTCGTCGGTTGAGGTTAAGGGTCGACCGGAGGTCTCTTCGTCTTCAACGCGTTCTCTGCCTTCTTTGAACTGTTTATACCACTTGTAAACATTTCTTTCCGATATAGGAATGCTCACTGAATGCTTTCTGTAGCATTTTATCCATTTTCGCAAAACAAAATGTAATGCAAGTTCTTTGCTCAATTAATTCAGACATTTCAAATATCGCTGGAATCAGTTTTAGCGTCTCACAAAGCCAAGCGTAACTCAAACACTAATAAATATTTTGACGTCAAATTTCACACAGATGTCAAGGATAGTGACAGCAACCTAAAAAAGAAAAAAATGACATTCCATAAGTTCGGGGAATTTTAAATTGAAAATTGATCTTACTTTTGGACACAGTAATATACAATCACACCTCAGTGGTACTTATGTCCTTAAGTCACGTGCATTAAAGTATCTTAATTGTATTCATAGTATTTTTGGAATCAACCTTAAACCGTAGTTTTCATTTAATTGCAAACCAATTTCTGTTTATAATAGGATGGTATCCCTTTTTTCAGTTGTTTTTTTAAATCGTTGTAAGAGTTCAACAATAAGAATACGTGAAGAAATTTTAATCTGTTATATATATATAAAGTAGAGTGAATAAAAGGATTAGAGTAGAGCTGCGCCATAAATTAAGGTGTAGAACGTGAGTAAAAGTAGAGCTGGAGATAGATTACAGCCGCGTAATTTATTAGGATCATAAATCTAGGCAGCATAAAGGTGTCGTAGGATGCATAAAATATGTGGTATCGAAGATAAAGTATGGATTTTTTGGTTTTGCAGGAAGAAAGTTCTTAAGTTCAAAGTGAAATTTGGGCCTATTATAAAAAGATGTTTTGAATAGACCTTCCGGAAGAGTGTATTAATTAACTTAACAACGATCCGGCTATTCTTGTGCAGTGAGTAAATTTATTCCTGCACCGTCATTTAAGCAGTTGGTTTTGTCGTACTGGTGTTTGATGGTTGATGGAAAATGAAAATAAAAGAGATGGCTTTTTTAAATATTCAATATTAGCATGCAAAAAATATCAAAAGCATATTTTATAATGTTGAAGTTTTTAATGTATTTTAAAATACTTATTTTATGATGTAGGTTTCTTTTAAATTAATTTTAATAGCATATTTTGTTTAAAATTTTTCATTGAAAGGAATAAAAGCACGTGAATATAATAATTTAACTGATATTGAATTATGATTGATTAAGAATAAACAAGTAATATAATTTTTTTTCAGTCAATTCCTACTTTTTTTCAATATATTGCAAAAGTCCTTAATAAATAATTTTCATTCATTTTTTAAAGTTTATCTGGCGTCATCTATTGGTAGATACATGCAACTAAAATCTAAAAAAAACTAAAATTAATTAATTAAATTTAATGAATTAATTAATATTTGAAAAAACTGTATTAACATCAAGTGTCCTCCACGACAAGTTCAAAAAATGTATTTGAACTTGAGTGGACGAATAAAAGTATTTTATTAACGATTGAAAATTTGAATAAGATATATATATATAGGGAGAGTGTGAGCTAATAGAAGGAATTGAAAAACAATGCTTCAATTTTTTGGAAAACTTAATATTTAAAATGATAAAAAGCACTAAATATATTTAGTTTCATCCGCTTATAGTATTTATTATTAAATTAAGCGTTTTTTTCTTAACTAATCTTTGTAAAACAATTGTATTTAAATTAGTAAATTTTATTTTAAATAATTGTTAGATTTTCTTCTCTTCTTCCTTAGCGCAACAGCCACATGGTGGGCCAAATTTAATTACAATTTTAATGTTAAACTTATATCACTGAAAATAATAATATGTATATTAATAGCTATCTCACATAAACTTTTATTTTACTGAAAGTTAAAGTAATCTAAATATAATTATTAGCTACTTGTGAGATGCGATATTATAAATTAATTACATTAATGTATTTTGGAAATGTGTTATTTGTTACATCAAACTTTAGAAATAAAATTTAAAATTTGTAAATAAAGGTTCAAGAGTTCGAAAAAAATTTTTTTATTCATACAAGATCAGGAATATTTCAGGAGAGCGAAAAATTTGCGAAATTTATTAAGTTTTACAACATGCTATATTAAGAAAAAGGTTACAACAGAATCCCTTTATTTTTTAATTTTGAATTTGTTTTTAGAAACTTCTTAAATTAAAATAAATTTGCAGAAATATTTCTTTTTTTATTTTTATACTCATAATATTACTTAAGTGACTTAAATTTTACTTTAACTTCAATCACCCTTACACAAACTTTGCTTTTTGAACTTTTTGAAATCCGCTTCTATCGATTCAAACATTTTTTTTTTTTACTTATGCCAGTGTGATTTAGTGTTGCCACATTATTAACGAAGACATAGCTGGGTGTGAATAGCCATTAACATGAGTTGAGAGCTCATACGTTGTGGGATTCAACCCCTCTAGACCCTTCCCCTTGACATTAATAAGCTTTCATTTACATGATTTCCTCTCTTTCTTTACTTGCGAATATTTTTTTTTCTTTTAGAATGATAATTTGGCTGTAATAAGCGACGCGACGGAAGTACAAGTTGATGAAAAGGGTGAAGCTTTATTTTTATGAAACTTTAAAAACACTCCCCCTAATAATATTTAAATGAGCTCACCCGCCATTAGAAAGGGGAAAAAAGTTCTGAGAATTGATGACGAACATTTAGAGCATAAAAATCCATTTTAAATAAGAGACTTCTCATTTTCAAAAATCAGATTTAAAATTCTAAAGTAGTAATGTCGATGTGAAAATAATTGCTTAATACCCACTCAAAAACTTGTAGTTTTTAGTTTTGCCCCATGACTTTTCTTTGGGTTTTTTTTTTAAACCAGTTTTTCAAAAGTCTCCACTGTTTTTTTTTTAAGGAGTCAAAAATGCTTCTAAGTTTTTTTTTTCCTTTAAAAAGTTAGCGCTTGTTCTTGCAAAGTTTATCAAATGGATCATAAGATAAATGAAAAATAAAAAATGGAGGGCTGAAAAAACACTTCTTTTTCTCAGTTTGGGTTCCGGTTATAAACTGATTTACATGACTTCAATGCAACAAAAGCTAATTTGGTTATAGAGATTCTTTTGATGTGGAATCTACATATTTTCATTAGGATAGATTAAATTCTGTATTTCTTTTATTTTCTTTTTTTCCAAACAAAAAAAAGACTTTCATCCTAATGCAAAAAAGCATCTCATAAATTAACTTCTTTTCCCATCTTTGGCAAGAAAAAAAAAAAGAGAATTCTTTTAAAAGAGATGTCTTAATTTTGTGACGGAGATATTTCTTTCTTTTTCCACTTTTTTTAAAAAAAAAAAAAAAAAAATATACAGTTTTCAGTATAACAGTGAAAATCAACATGTTACTTTGCTAAATCAATAGAAAAATTTTAAAACTTATAGAAGTAAATAGCTGTTATGTCGTTCTAAATGATGTCCTTTATTAAAGCAATTTGATATTTTAAATTTTAAAATGAATATTTTTTAGTCAGTAAATTAAGACTGAGCATTTTGTCTATAATTTACTGTACGAAATTCACAAAAAAATAATAAATAGCTTACATGTACTTAGAATGAAAAATAATAATTTCTCATAATGAATAGTTTATTGACGGAAAGTTTTTAAATGTAATACAAATAATAAAAAAATATATATGCTGACGTTCTAATGTCCTTTATTAAAGCAATTTTTAAAATATATGATATTTTAAATTTTAAAATGAATATTTTTTTTTTTTAGTCAGTAAGTTAAGACTGAATATTTTGTCTATAATTTACTGTACGAAATTCACAAAAAATAGTAAATAGCTCACATGTACTTAGAATGAAAATAATAATTTCTCATAATGAATAGTTTATTGACAGAAAAATTCATAAAATGTAATAAAAATAATAAAAAAAAATATATGCCATTCATTTTCTCCTAAAATTGAAGTTCTACAAAAATAGGTTTTAAATTTTATGGAAAACAAAAAATTATTTTATGAAAAAGATTATGAAAATTAAAGTTGACAAAATAATTTTCAAATTAAATTATTTTGTAAATAAACAACCTTAGACAGAAAAAGATATTTATAATTATGAAGCAAACGTGATGCTCTTAAATTGATGAAATGATATTTAAATGTTTATTTTTAATTTTAATATAAATTTTAAAAGCTTAAATTTAAAGAGCAAACATTTTTATTGTTAACAAAGATTAGAAGAAACCAAATTTTAAATGCTTCCTTTTTTAAATAAAAACCTTTCCTTAGTTAAAGATTGATTTCAATAAATATTATTAATTCGCTATGAATGGCAGACTTAAATAAAATTAACTCCCCTTTATGCAATTATTTTGAGGCCTTTAAAAACAATAGTTCGATTCTATGTAATTACTCAGTAAAAAATTAATGTTTAATAAATAGCGTAAGACAGATTGCTAAATTTTAATTTTTTTTTTATCACAATTGCTTTTCTTGAGTAATTTCTTCTAAGTTTTTTAAATATTTTGTTTTTGTTTTTGATTTTACATAAACTTGAGTTGCTTCAAATCCTTAAACTATTAATAATAATTATCCATTTCTTAACTTTATTTTTCTTTTTAAACCTTACCAATTAAATAAAAAAAAGAATTTCGCACACTTATATTGTTTATTTTAAAAGTAGTCATCTTTTAATTAATTATAACTCACATTTTGTATATCTTATTGAATATTATTATTTAAATTTAAAAAAGAAAGTTTTGAAACTCTTCTTTGTTTCTTTAATCATATATTAATAATCATATATAATTTTCTGAATAAAAATTCGAACAGCTAAATTTATGGTTAATTTATTTGGAATAAAAAACAATAAATGATTTATATATTACTATACTTTATTGAAAGCATTTTATTTACAAACATAATAATAATAATAAAAAGATGAGACTTAATATGGAATTAAAAAGATTTATAGAAAATTATTTATAGCTTTAATGGATGACATACTTATTGTAAAAATAGTTCTAAACGTCCAAAAGAAATAAAAAATATTGAAACACGTAATGCGAAAAATGTCAAAATGATGAAGCATTAAAGAAAGAATGTGTAAGATGTCCTTTTTTCGAATTTTACGATGACCATATGAGAACGGAATATGGCGATTTGTGCCATATTCTACTGATACTTAAACCTTTATACTACTGCCCTAGGAATACATAAAAATATCCACATTTTTTTACTTCTTGTCCAGTTTTCTTTTCGATTTATTTATGACACATAAAAAACACGATCTGTATTTCTTACCAAGATAACACAGCCAGAAATATGTCTTCCAATACTTGAAATGTATAAAAAATGAATAACAGTCTTAGGTTTTCAAACTTTATGACTTTTAAACATATTGCAAGAGACCCGACGACACCCATTTTTTTATGGTGAATAAAATAACCGTCCATTTTTGTAGGCCGTTTTTATCCCTAAATTTGATTTTTTTTTTTTTCCTTAGTCCCCTTTTGAATAATTCTGATGTTGCAAATTAAAAAAAAATAAATAAATAAATATATGATAAATAAATTTAAAATTTGTCCGCAAATTAAATGATGGTATTGGCACATTTTTTCTGTAAACAATTATTTCAATGTTTGAATTTTGAAAAGTGTTAATAAAAGAAATTATATTTTTATTTCTTTTTAATATACTTCTGAAGCTGTAGACAATCGCTCTAAATTCAGTATATTTGCATAGGATGGTGATTCTAAGAGCATTGGGCTAATTTGGAAACTTATCTGATTTGCACTTCAAATTCCCAGATATTTGACATAGATTAAATATTATTTAAGATTAAAGAAAAATGAGAACTATATATCTATTTTAAATGGCTTAAAAGTATTTTAATTCAAGAAATATTAGAAAATATAACTGTACATATATTTATTTTTATCTATATAAAACAAATTACTGGCATGTGTATATGTTTGCTGTATTCTTATAAATCCAAAGTTATACTTAAAATATAACTCCAATGTTATACACTTATAACAGTATCCAGTGTCTAATAGCCAGCCAAAAATTGCAAAATAATTATATTTTTTATTACATTATTTATCTATTTGATATCTGTTAATACATATGATTTTAATTTGAAATGTTTTGAAAAAAAAAAATTGATAAAAGCTAAAGTATGAATTTCATTAACTACAGATGATATGTTTTTTAATTAATCAATATTTCAAGAGTTATTGATTGAGTATAGTAACAGTTAGGGCCAAATATGTGTGTGGTCTTGATTCAGTGTTGTTTATGGATATGAACAAAATTATTTCTCAAAATAATGACGCGATGTTTAACTGACATATTTATTAAAATTTGCAAAGACAGCACTGCACAACTGCAACACATAACACAAAAATACAATTATATATCAGTATTTACAAATTCATCATAAAAGCTGTTTGTTTATGCCATTTTGTTCTTTGTATGCCATCCATACTGTCTGGAACTGCTCTCTCCACCGTTATTCTCTGTACTATCTGGTACCCTTCACGCACACCCCCCCCCCCCATTCTCTATTCCAAAGTCTAACTGACGAAAAAAAAAAAAAAAAAAAAAAAAAACATGCAAAGTTCAAAGTCTACAGTAAGGGTCAATCCCTCCCCGTTGGCTATATTTTGTTTTGGGGAAGACATGGTGGATCCTTACTAGTATACTTTAAAAATGATTTTTCAGATCTTAATATTTACTGTTTCATTTCAATTACCACTTATTACTATGTTTTTTTAAACAGGTTAAAATAATTGATACGTTTATTATGATGTTTATTGATACGTTTAGAACTACTTCATCTATCTGGTAATTATCTGTTCTTATGAAATAAAGCATAAAAATAATATCTTTTCGACTGATCCGAATTTTAAAATAATTATGAATTAAAATATCTTAATATAGTCAGAGCATCAGAATTTTGAAATAATTATGAATGCCAAATTTGTGATATGAGAAATTTGATTTTGCAGTTTTAGCAGTTTAAATGGAGAGGTTTTTAGAAACGTTTAACGTTTATTATTAACGTTAGATGGGTATGGAAGCGATCAATAGTTTAGGCGGCAGATATGGCAGCACAAGTATTCGAAATTTAAACTTCATCAATCATACTGACTGGTAAATAAAGTAGTACTAATCTCTCCATAATCATTAACCAGCCATTTTTAGTTGAAGATACATCACGATAAAATTTGTTGTTTAGAATATGTGGCAAAAACCTTTGCGTTGAGAAAGGCCAGTTTAACAAAATGCAACATACAATCTTGTAGCAATCGATTTAGATGATACAGTACAGCCAAGAGCCTTAAGAAATCCAAATTGTGAGGGTGGTTGTCCAGATTACATGCTATGCAAAGAAGACAGGACGAGGATATGCCTCAAATGTCACACACCATCACCGTTCGTATGGAAATGATAACTGTAATGAGGAAATTGTTGTAACTTTTCGCACTTTTACACATTTAAGCAACAGTTATGTACGTAGAGTTAAATAAAGAAGTTCTAAGAGACTACATGATGATATTCCTGCTTACTGTACGTCATTGGAAACGCCTTTGCAGACTTTTTTTCATCCCTACAGATTCTCTGTTCATTTGCAGATACTGTTCACTTTTGCTTCTCATCAGAATATTTTCTTCACTGCAGATGCAGATAGAATAGTCATAATTTCAATGGTTGGATACTAGAGCTCTAGCGTATATGTGTCAATTTTCAATGTTAAGAAGTGCGACTGAGAAAAGGAAGCAAAATCTTTCTTTAAAATCTTATTAAGAAAATACAGCGCTTAATATTATTAAAGTAATATTATTAAATAGAAAATCTTGCATTAAAAGGTATATTAATAAAATATTTCAAGCCTGCAGCGATTGTTTACCGCTATCATCTTTCAGAAAAACTTTTTGAACGGAAATTTAGTATTTTATCAGATAAAAAGAAAATCATATTTTCTTCTTCTGATGAAAAATTCACACTTCATTCAACGTTTTAATATCCTCCTGCTGCCAAATCCAAAAAGAAATTCCTTCGAAAAAGTTTCGTTTGCTTTTTAAATGAATATCTAGTATAAAAGATAGCTTTATAAAATAGATAGATGTTTTTGTAAAGCTCCAAATCATTCTTACGATCTATGCAAATTGAGAAGAAATAAATCAGTATAGCTTTGCACTTTTTTTTTTTTTTTGGTACTATTTTCTGCAGGTATGGGATGAGTTTCAGAATTGAAATGGCAGAAACTTTTTTTCCCTCGTTCTTTTTCGAATAAAAGCGTTCTCAAGACTACGGAGGAACAACAAAAGCATTTGTCGATATTTTCATTTGTACCCCAGAATGGAGTCTATTGTATTCACAAAACATTGCGATGTTTTCCATTGTATCTCTTTAGAGTTTTATACAATCTTGCTCCCACTGAAGAAGAATAAAGAAAGAAGTCTTTGGAAAGCGTTCGAATGCATTAGAATATATTCGGAAAAAATTAGAACGGACTTCTTCTACGCTTAACAAATATTGTGTTTAATAAACATTCAGAATTTTTTTTTATTTTTAAGAACTTCTGTAGAATATATGTATATTTTTAAATAATAATCACAAAGAAAGTGGAAAAAATAAACACATAATTCTCTTTTAAGAATTCGAAGCGTTATTATTATTATTTTCAAAAATTAAGAAGTTTGGATTAAAATTAATGTTATTTTTTACTTAATATTAACAAAATAAATGAACTCATTAAATTTGCAAGTAATTGAAAGGCATTAATTTTAATGCAAAACTAAATTTTCATATAAATGGAAAAATAAGATTTTAATGCTTAATAAATACTATTATTGTTGTTGTTGTCATATCCCCCTGAAGAGTACAAGAAAATCAAATATCAGGTGCTCCTGAATAATATTAGCTATATTGGTTGCCAGCTCGTAAATATTCAAACAATATATGGCAGCTGCAACAGCTGGCCAATCAAAGACATGATGAGGAGTAAGCTCGACATCAGGGCATTTGCCACATTTTTGGTATTTTTTAAAGCCATCAACAGAAATTTTTATATTTTTGTGGTTCTTCATCTTTATTCTTATGAGAATTGTAGCTGTTTTTCTGACGGGATTTAATTATGTAATTTGGTATTTAATTTTAATCTGAGAAAGAATTATAAGTTTAAATTTTGTCAAGGTATTCGTATCTTTAAGGGAAGTAGAAATGGCAGTCTGATCCAGACTTCTGGCATTCTTCTACTAGAGAATCTGCAATTTCATTAAATTCCAAATCCACATGAGCTGGGATCCATTGCTGAATACATATTCTGTGCAAGCAATGAATTTGTTCTAAAAGGGATATAATTTTCAAGATCATCTTTGCAAAACCTTTATTAAGAGCCTGTAAGGCAGACCTTGAGTCAGTGAATTCCATTCATTTGTTGTGATGAAGATAGACTCAGATAAGCTTCAAATGCCTTTTGAATAGTCAGCTGTTCTTTTGTAAAGTTTGATGCAATTTTTACAACATCGGCAGCAATTTCAAGTCATTGCACACAAGTGGGCAGCAAAATACCGTTACAAAACATTGCCTACTACGAAACTACTACTACTAGCAAAACAAAAACAAAAACCAAATTTTAAATAATAAGGACGTAATAATGAAACTAAAATAAAATTTCACAAAAGTTAAATTGAAATTTAGATATTTTTTAAGGTTGATTAAACTTGAATTGAAAAAGCATCCTTTTGTCAGTTTCCAGGTAGTAAACGGAATTTACAACAGGTTGAAATAATTTTGTAGAGGAAATGATGACAAATATTTATTTTTTAACAATATAATTTTTATTGAAGAGAAAAAAATGCATTTATAGAACATTTGAAATTATTACTATATATTCAGAAATAATAATAATAAAAAAATATTTGCAGAATTTAATTAATTTTTTTGGGATTTCTATGCATTTTTAGTAATAGAAACTATGAAACCTAATATTTTTGGCTAAAGCCTATAGTAAAATTTTAATACTTTCCCCTCAAATTGTAATTAAAAAACAAAAATATCTTTTACACTGGAAAATTCGATGTTAAAGGAGATATTTAACAGAACATGGGAAACCCAAAGATATGTTTTTAAAATAAGCTTTACTTGAATAATATAATTCATATTTAAATTTATTTTCACTCATATACATTTGAAATGTTACAGAAAAATAATGCACTGGTTTTCACAAATGTGTTTCATGAATATTGCATGAAAATGTGCCAATATATTATGTATTTGTTTAAAAGATATGCAGTTGAAAATTTAGAAATATTTTCAAAATCTTTTTATATAAATATTTTATATAGTTGCTTCCTTAAATTTTATGAAGTTGTTAAAGAAGCTGGAAATTTAATTTGAATTATTTAATAAATCAGAATCAGAATAGTTAATAATTTTTATGCGTATATCGAGGGGTTTCCGCATGTCATTTTATGCTTTCTGCATATTTTAATGAAATACATTAAATCGTAAGAATTTCTTTTGGATATTAAAATTCATATTTCCTTCAAATTTCCTTAGAAATAATAAATTTCAAATTCACTTTCTAATGCATAATAAGATTAACATTAATAATTTCTTATACGATGTTCTTCTACATATCCGATTATCTTTTTGCCATGTTTTTGAAAGTCTTAAAATTTTCATTAATTAATACAATTCTTATTTTATTGAAAGTTCTTTTTTTTTGGAAGTTCTTCTTAATTTTAAAAATACACCTTTAAATAAGTATTGTGATAGGCATAAAGAATGGAAATGATATTAAATAAAAAATCAATGTTTAAATGTATAACTTAGTCAATATAAGATTCCCTATTGTCAACAAAGGAGAAAGAAAGGAAAAGATAAATGTATCAAATAAATCTATGACATAATGTAGCAAATAGGTCCTCTCACAACAATATCACCCCTCCATAGGCATAGTCGCAGGCTACTCTTGCCATAAACAAGGCCTTCTCAACACCATTTACTTTGGCTACTCGGAATTACACAGCCGGAAATACTTGTTGTTGTTTCTTATCCTACTTGGCTGGCCAAGCCCACGAGCCCATACGTACTCATGATTTGAAAGGGAAGGAAGCAGCTTCTGTTGTGATGGAACACCCGTAGGTAGAAGTCTGACTTTGGCTCCGTGACGCTCTTACAGTCATAGGAGACCGGGACCTACAGCAAAGTGGATTCCGAACCACTACAAATATCCATGGCACAGCCGGGATTCGAACACGAAGCCTGTGGCACCGAGCGCTAGACACTCGGTCATTCAGGTCCCAAATTTGTGAAAAGCCAACGACACGCGCTGTTCCCAGGTACTGACCTCGCCCAATGATGCTTGACTTCGGTGATCTAACGAGAACCGGTATATTCAGCATAGTATGGCCGTTGGCACAATAAACGACATTGCTCGTGTGCTTCAGTTCTAAGCGAGATACATAATTTCACACACTGTAACAGTAATAATAGGATGGCTAATCATACGAATGCAGAAATGATGGATATGCATCTGCCTTACAAGCTGTGAAGTGTGATTCGCAAGGTCCACAACGTTTTGTATGCTGAACTATATCCACTGAAGTATACTCCCAGCCATTGCTTTTTCGCACGTTTGCAACAATGAATATCTCAGAGTAGTTCTATTCCGTTGTATCATCATGAGTTGTGAATAAATGAAACGAACTTTAGGTATGAAAAAGATTATGCTAGGTCTCATACAGGACAGTCAAAGTTTCAGTGCACGACCTATAGTGCACCATGTCGACATGCCTACTATAAAAGTCTGGAGGATTCTGCGAAAATGGCATGCAATCATAGTTCACCTTCATGACTGTTTACCATTTAACTTTCGTTGATGTGCATTGATTATTAAACCGTACATACACTTATGTGGTATCTTTTTTTTTTTTCTAATGTTTTCTGCTTACAATGCCGCTATAAGAAATCATTTCCGACCTTGTATTTTACGTGATTTTGAGTCATCCAAGTGTATTTCTAGAAGTTTGTAAACCTGGTGCTGAGACATCTGCTTGTAGCATGTGGTCTTAAATGCATGTTAATCAAATGTAACCAGATTACCATATTAAGAAGAATACTGATATAGAAAAAGCATTGCGGTTTAATATATTAAAGTTTCAGGATGGTTCGATAATTAAAGTAATGAAACATAAAACACTTAGAAATAATGATTTTTTTCCCCTCAGGTCCGTTGCGAAGACGAAGAGACGAAAGAGGTCCACCAATCTTATGGCAGAAAGAAAGGGTCCAGTGATTTACCGGACACCAAAACGCTGGAACTGCAATCGGGTGATGTGGTCACTGACATTACGATGGAGACGCCATTATTTATGGTCAGCAGCGGCAAGCATCCACAGTCATCCGAGATGACCACTCAACGCAAGTTTACCACAACAGCAGGTAAGAAACTAAGTTAACAACATTAAATGTGACATGAATGCGTTTTAACTTACGCGTTTTAATTGTTTTTAAATACTTAAATTAGGACAATTGTCGTTTTCTTTTTGGAATACCATTTCAGCAAATGCCACTAGCCCTTCATTTAATTAATATTAAAATTAAGATATAAAGTTAAAATTTACTACATCAAGAATTGTGAAAAAGAAAAAATTCAGAACTTAAAAATGTAAAGAACAAAAATAGAAGAAAAAATAAAGAAACAATTAAATGTATGAGCAAAACTACCATCAAAAAATTTGAAGTGATAGAAATAAAAATTGATAAAGAAATTAATTCTGTCAATTAGGTGAAGAGAGATAATGGGTTAATAATGGGAAAATATCGCATACTCAGGATAGCTGGGGTGAGAAAAACTAAGAGTCGCTGCTCAAATTCACAACGACTACTCATTATCATCATGTAATGTTGTCCATCATTATCCATCATTTAACAATGGAGAAGAAGTCAAATTTTTAAGTGACAAATGTTATCTTTTTGTGAACTTTTCACAGCAGGGTCGTATGCTGGAATTGCTTGGAGTAGTTCGTTTTGAATCTGAGGGCACTTTTCAACGAACTATTTACATTGCTTTTTAATGGAATCCAGAATAGGTTCAATGAGAGACTAGTTGATAGAGTTCATCCTAACCTCTAGAATATAGTTCAAAACTTGATAAGCAATGACGAAACGAAAGACTTCGTGTATATACTGAATATGGACATGATAAATCTGTATGCAGGGAAATGCTTTTGTTCTGTCAAGGAGGGCTAGCTGTATAGATACCAGTGAGAGGTTAAGTGATATAGTTCATCATATCCTCTGGGGCATAGTTCGAAACCTGATAAGCAATGACGGAACGAAAGATTACATGTCTATACTGGCTATGAGCATGATACATCTGTACGCTTCTGTGCTGAAATGCTACTGTTCGGCTCAAGGAGAAATATGAAACCCCAGATTCCTATAGAGAAATTAATAACTCTCATTGGAATATGTCTGTTCAAAATTACTGTAGCACGATGTAGATGTGTAGTACACCTTGGAAAACTTTAAACCTACTACATATTTGTCGTTTGTTAAAAAGGAGGACCCCCGGACGAAATAGCCCTCATTGAAAAACGATATATTTTTATTTTACCAGCAATAATTCAAATTTGATTATCATGCTTAACATATATTATTAAAATACGGGAAAATGTTATATAATTAACTTGTCTACGTCAGAAAACATCATTATAACGAAGAATCAAGCATCGTTCATTTTACATGCTAAAATTTGGAATTGCGATCTACCATTAATATTTGTAATGTTCTACAAATTTACTCTCCATTGAATTAAATATTCAAAGGCAAATATTTATTATGATTAGATTCAAATCATAATGTATTCATATTGTATATTGTATTAAATGTAATGATCATAATAATCTTAACCATATATATATATATGTAATGAAGAAAAATTATGCGTTATAATACAATGAATACGATAAATATTCTTCGTTATAATACATATGAATACGAATATATATAATATATGAAGCATTATTAGGATTATTCTTCATTATATATATGTATATATATATATATATATAATGAAGAAGAATTTTGCGTTATAAAGTTTATTGCCGTAGACATAAAGTAATGTCTACGGCAATAACTCCCCAAAAAACTGAAACATGAATCTATGAGCAAAAGATATACTTGAAATTTTTTTATTTACAATAGTTCTGAATGTGTTTATTACCATTCACAACATATTAAAACTACTTTTATTTGAAACTGACTTCATATTGATGACTTTGACAGAGAAATAATATTCAATAATTCCACCGTGTTTCTCGTGTCCTCAAAATATTTTTGATAGAACGGTTATTTTAATCTGCGTTGGACTCTTAAAAACCTTTTTTTTTTTTTTTTTGCCTGTCGATTCCTTTAAAAATTTTTATACTCTTAATAAATTTATGCACTTATTATGGAATTGCAATCAAGAGATAAATCAGAAAGATGAGAGTGAAAATAAAATTATTTGATTGACTTTATTTTTAAAAATTATAAATAAAAAGTTTAACATAACGAAACAATAAAAAAATGCGTTTTTAAATGGCAAATTACCATCTTAACATCAACTAAGCTATTAAATTGACAAAACTAAAGGAATTAAATGAAATAATCAATTTTCAAAAATCTTTTTAATTAAGATAATAGAACATCCAAATTATAAACAGCATTATTTAGAAAAGCAAATCTCACCACGAAATTAAGCTACCCTATCACATAGTGTGGCAACTACATAAATAGTCCAAAATATCAACTAAGTAATTTCCTCGTGGTCTCCCTAGATGACCACAGATCTCATTCTTGCAACCACTGATTTGGAATGTATGATGTATAGAACTTCTCCAAGATATAGAAACAATTGCAGCATTGAATTCATCCTTGAATATACACTGTCGACCTGGTGATAATAGATAAATGTATCTCAAGAGAAACTTTATTCAAACTTGGCCCCTTGGCTTGCTGGGTGATCATTCATGATCTAGCATGAGCTCTCGGATGGTCACGACACCAATTAACTCAACGACTATATTAATTAATCAACTATAAATGTGTATTTCCAAGAGCTCTATTCTGCGATTACTGCTAATGCATTTCAGTATGAAGTGTTTTAATTAATTTATTTACTAAAGCATGTTAATGAATAAATTATTAAATGAAATTTACATAATTACACATTTGAATTTATGTTTTCTATGCTATGAATTAGAATTTTTTTTTCTTTGTAATAAAACATTTAATAATTATTAATGATCATAGATTAATCATGTGCCACATTTAATTTACTTTTTCTTTTTTTATTTAATTTATAATATTATTTATTTAATTTATGTTTCATTTAATTTTAATATGATTAATTTAAAATTAATTTGTTATTTTTTAAAATTATTTTGTTTTTATTTAATTTAGAATATTATTAATTTAATTTATATATTTTGTATTTTTATTTAATTTTATTTTGATTTGACTATGTCAATTAATACTCTACAATAATTACGTTATTACAAAATCATCAATTAATTTTTTTTTACATTCTCTGTTCACTATACAAATTAAAAATGAAATTCATCATGATGAAATTGAGTTTACTCTTATTGTTAGTTCTCGAGAAAAATTTTCTCTTTGCTATTAATTTATCTCTAATCAAAAACATTTTATAATTTTTGTTAAAGCTAATTTTTATGCAAACTCATTTTATTAAGTGTTTTTTGTTTAATGCAGTTTTATTTTTAAAATGCATAAAATTTTCTCTAAGCTATTTCATGCATGCTAATTATAGTCTATTCTGTTATAGGAAAAATTAAGATAAAAAATAATTCTCTCTTGAATAAGGGATATATATATATCGCTTATTCGAGAGAATTATTTTTTATCTTAATTTTTTTAATCTTAATTCCGAATGCACATATAACATTTATATTTTTGTGTTATAACCACATAAGAACTAATTTTGAATTCCAATTAAATTTGTTTTTATTTAAGTAGATAGAAATAAATTTTTTGGAAAGCGTCTGAATAAAGATATTTATAAAAATTTTTTTATTTTTAATATTTTTAACTGTTTATATTTAAAGTTATTCAAAATTTCCAAACAAATTAATTTAAGAAACAGATTAATTAATAAATTTCATGAGTTGTCCTTGAATTTGATTTATAAATGAACATTTTAAGGCCTGCCAAGAATTCAAACCTTTCATCAACAATTTATGTATTAGCGCCATCTGTTGAATTTATTTGAAATCAATACCAAATCATTTGCATGGATCTATTAATTGTAAAAAAATTAACGTCTTTTTTAATTAATTAAGTTATCAATTATTAATGATCATGATTTTATAGATTTGACAGAAAATGAAGTTTTATTGAAAACAAATTAATTAAATTAAGTTAATTAAATAAATTAATTAATACATTATATGTAATTAAATAATTTGTAAAATGCATATTTTTTTATTTTAAATGCACATTTAAAAATACTTGAAATATACAACATAAATATTTTCACTTTATATTTAATTCATTTATTAACATAGTTTTAAATGTTTCTGTAAATACTGTATCTTTGCACGTTATATTCAAGTCATTAAAATACATAAAGCTCGTTCTAAAACATATGCATTCAATCTCTTTTTCTCTTTTACAATCTGTCATAATGTAAAATATCTAGGGAATACTGAAATCGATTTAATCTAGCAAATTAAATCACCCACTGTTCACAATTTCTGCACTCCAAAAATAACTTCATTTGAAACTAACTTGCTTAATAGATTTTTGCAATCTGCAGAAATGGAGGTAATTTGGATGTAAAGAAGAGAGAAAAAAAAAAAGTTTTCTATTTTATTCGTCTCTTGAGTGCATTCAGAAATCAAATCCAAAAAGGAAGGTGCAAAAATTATTCTTTCGCAAAAAAAAATATGAGAATAGAATTGTAAATATGAGAATGATTAAATGTTTACGTTCGCTAAATTTATTTTGCATATTGCTAAATCAAGTAATTCAATTATGATTCTGCAAAAAAAGCTTTCTAAAGTAACTCATATTCGTGCGTACATATATATGTCATTTAATTAGTTGCTGAACTTTGCATTTCTTCGAAGTAATCGCTTCTGATTTTAGAACACAATTAATAGCATTTATTCGCTTTCCATCCACTTAGGTTCCGATTAAGATTATTCGATTACACAAAACGATATTACTGATTCATTTTTTCCTCTATTTCCGGGCCCCCGTACTGTGGAATTCCATTTTGATGGAGATATCGACGAAATCTAATTATTCTACGGAATCTTTTCAAATAAGATAATACGCTTCATTTAATCGAGAAGCACAGATTGTAATTAAATTAAGCCGTATTAATTATGCGAAGTAGCATGCGTTCGATATTCTAAGCTCTTGTGGGTGCTCACAAAAAAAAAAAAAAAAAAGCATGAAAAATTGTTCATAAAATGTATCCCAGTCCATTAGTCTTCACTGTAACCTTATCTGTCACTGTAGAGCGTCTTGGAATGAATGATTTTAGCGAAGAATCGATCTGAGCTACTGTAGTATCCACTCAATAATAGATTCTTAAAAAATGGATACTTTGTCATATAATTTATTTTGGAATAATTTCCAGACCGACGTCATGATCGTTTTTCGAAATTCAATTAAATGTTTTTGATCAATAATTGTTTTCCGACATTTTGTGTTTTATATTATACTAGGTAACTTCAATGCTATAATTAAAAAGTCGGATATAGACTAACAGCGATTAGTTATTCACGAAAAAAAAAAAAATAATAATCCTGCTTTTTAATAATCAAGTTGCGTTTATATGTGATCCAATAAAGTTTTTAATTTAATTCTTTAAAGACAAGACTTTTTAATAAAAAATTCCTTAAATTTGATTGAAAAGTTTAAAAATTTTAAATAAAATGAAATGTAAATTATGTTAAGTATTACTAAATTAAATTGCTATATCTAAGAGCTATTTAAGATTCTTAAGAGCTTCTTCATAAATTTAAATTAGATTAATAATTTAAATATACTGCTGCTTTTATATATTCTTAATTCAAAAATTATGTAAACATTTCTATTTCTTAGAATATTATTAAAAAGTTATTTTTTAATTTTAATGCTAAATTTTTATAAATTAGTATGTATTATTGAATAAATTTAATTTATATAGAGTCTTTAATACATAGGCTCGTGAGCCTAAAAGCTCTTACTACCAATGGTAAATGCTCACTGTTTAAACCGATACCACTACATATGCAATAATTGCCTTATTTCTGTATTGTGTGTTTTCAAAAGGATTAAGTAACAGAAAGCATTTATCTACTTAGGTTAAGTCAAATTATTTTTTTCTTATGTTTAAGAAAGATTTGTTAAACATCGTAAAATATATAAAATCGGCTTCAAATTCCATGCGCCCGAGACTAAGCCAATAGTTATTGTTATTATAAACCAATAGTATTCTTGATATTCAATATTTCTGAACGAAAATATATAATTATTTAAAATTATTACGTCTATTGCTTATCTTTCTCTAATTTGTCATTCTGAGACTTGCATAATATGCAAATTAGGTAAATAGCTGTTTCTAGTTCTTGATAAATAGACATTGAAGCAATTGTGTTTAAGCCAAAGTAAACATTAATAATTTCAACAATTTTCTTGATTAGCATATTTCTTCATTTCTCAAGTCCGACTAATTTTAGCCCACAAATGTTCAATGCTAATGATTTGCTAGTTTTCAGTGCAAACTAAACAGAAATTATGGCAAATTGTTAGGTGAACTGATATATATAGTTCTTGCCACGCACAGAATTGAGTAGTAATCATTATTTACTATTTTGTAACCATACCAATTCCAGTATCTTCGTAAATATCAATCAACATTCTATTTGAGCATTTGCTGCTGTGCAAAAACCTCCCTTGTGCTCCGTTACGTAAAGCAGATTGTTTTACGTAATTGCTTCTCCAATAACGAAGTACCTTATGCTTAAATATCTGGTATCAGAAGAATACAAATGATTTAATGCAACAAGTTCCAAATATTTTCATAAATATCAACCGACATTCGATGTGGATATTTGTTGCTGTGGCGCCTTTTTAGTGAAGACCTTCCTTGTGCTCTGTAGGTAACGCTAATTGTTTTTGCATAATTGCTTCTCCAGTAGCGAAGAACATCACGCTTAAATATCTGGTATTAGAAGAATACAAATGACTCAATGCAACTAATCTCAATATCTTCATAAATAACAAACAATGTTCTATGTGAATATTTATTGCTATGTGAATATTTATGTTTGGTGAAGACCTCCCCTGTGCTCTATGGGTAAAGCTGATTGTTTAGTAGAATTGCTTCTTTAGTAGCGAAGAACATCGCTTAAATATCTGATATCAGAAGAACACAAATGATTCAATTCAGGAATGTACAAACCACGACCCTCTAATGTTTCTCTTGAAGCCCACCTCGTAATGCACATATTTAACTTTAAAAAAAACATGATAATTGTTGTGAGAAAAAATATACATGATAATTGTTGTGAGAAAAAAAAAATATACATGATAATTGTTGTGAAAAAAAAATATGCATGATAATTGTTGTGAGAAAAAAAAATATGCATGGTAATTTCTTAAAAAAATCCTTGATTCCATATTCCAGACAGATTCTTAAAAAAATATGCATGAAAATTTTGATAAAAGATTAATACAGGAAACGTATTTCAGGTTTATTTTAATAAAAGTAAACATTTAAATATTGGATAAATATTTTATTCAATGTTTCCTATTTTACTGTAGATTAAAGGATCAGATCCTTTGGTCGGTTGCTATTCAAAACATTCTTAAAAATCTCAAGTAGATGTGGCCACTGTGAGATTATACAGTAAAATATACAGACTTACCAGTTCAAATAATATCTGTGAATAAATATTTTTATTCTTGAATATAAATTGACATAACACTAAGTTACTTCAAAATTCGCAACAATACCACAATACTGTTTTAATTAATATCAAGCATCCCATTCCTTATGTATGTTATATATATATATTCAGAGCGCGATTTACACAGTTCCGTGCATCCCTAATCTAATGTAAAATATTACATTTCAACATAATGTAAAGAATGTTATTATGTTTAAATTTATTATGGTAAATATATAACAATCCCAAAGGATTTCTTTGAGGTTTCACGATCCCGTTTAAGCTATCTTGGTTTGGTATTATTTACGATCTAAACAATCAACTCGTTTTCTTTTATCGCCAAATTATTTGTATATTTTTGCTGCAAGAAGAAGCTGTTAATTAAACAGCATGTTTGGTTCCTTTTAATTAAACTTACTTTATCACTGGTAATTATAAAATCACGAACAGCATATTAAATTCCAAGATGCTGCTGGAATAACTGTAACTGTATCGATAACAATCGGCCGAGTACTTCCGCTTTGATAACAACAACACGTACTAGATAACCTGACCTTCACACCATCGCATGCACAATTATTATCGATTTCGCATCCCAAGAGTTTATAGCCATGTTTCCGCCATTAAACCCAGCAGCAGATTCCTCGGGGCCATCCAAAAGTTAATAGATGATTGTTTTCTTCCTGTTTTAAACTTTAGTACGAGGTCTCTAAACCCACCTTGTCATGTCTTAAAACACGGCATGAACTTGAAGACTCATCTGGTCTGATTAATATATATTTTTTTTTGTTCCTCTACTTCTCAACAACCCCTTGTTTGGAGTGGTTGGAGAGTCATTTTTCATGTCTGGCAGAGTGTAATGTGGTAGTTAAAAATCTTCCTGCTCCTTGTTTTGATTTATGGATCCTCTAGGAAGTGGTCTTGCCGGAATCCAGACACCCATTTAAATTAATACCAGAGTTTAAGCGGAACTGTTTCCTTGTTTGCTTTTACCCTGACAACCGAGAACAATAAGAAAAAAGGAAAAGGGAAAAATGCAGTTGCTTCCGTATAAAGTAGGGATGCATGCGTGCCTGGACCGGCATCGTTTGCAAATCGTGTACTAATGCTTTATTGTTTTCCGGAATGTTCTGGAACTGGAATGATAAATGAAAACGACGCAATAGTTACCGAAGAGGAATGTAATAAATTAGTCTGGGTTCAAGCTGAATTAACCCAGTTTACCTTTTCCCCTTTTGAGCATTTTGTTAGACTCAAAAAATAAATCTAGTTAGGTTTTATTATCCTTGGAGTCCTTGTGGTTATTTTATTCAACAGTTAAAAATTTTGCTAGCAATAATTTCTATAAAAAACACATAAAAAACAATAAGACATCAGTTTAAAATTTTTGTAACCTTATAAAATGCACTCTCGCATTACTGTCTTTCAATAAATAAATAAATACATAAGATGCCTAAAGAATTTCAATTAGTTTGTAGATTACCTTGATAGCTTTAGCTACCGGTCTTTTTATAGCAAAAATAAAAAATAGCATATTGAACATTTCTAAATTTAATTCAATACCTATTTATGTTTGGGTTTTTCAAATTGCTTAAAACCTTTATTTGGATAACATGAAGACATCAATTTAGAATTATTGCCATTTTATAAAATACACTCTAGCATTACAGTCTTTCAATAAATAAATAAGATGCCATAAGATGCTTAAAGAATTTCAATTAGTTTGTAGATTACTTTGATAGCTGTAACTAACTGTCTTTTTTATGGCAATATAAAAGTTATTAACATATTGAACATTGCTAAATTTAATTCAATACCTATTAATGTTTTTTTTTTTTCAAATTGCTTAAAAACATTTTTTGATAACATGCATACACCAATTTAAAATATTGTAACTTCATACAATGCACTCCCATCTCTGTCTTTCAATAAAATATATACATAAGATGCCTAAAGAATTTCAATTAGTTTGTAGATTACTTTGATAGCTTTAACCATTTTTTGTAGCAAAATAAAAGTTATTAACATATTCAGGATTGCTAAATTTCATTCGATACCTATTTATGTTCCTTTTTCAAATTGCTTAACACTTTATTTGATCTGAAAATGTCGATTTTATTTGAATATTTACTTCGTAAGTAAAAAAAAACCGATATTACATGATACATTACGAAATAGCATACGAATGATTAAAATGATACATTAGGACTAAATATCTAGCAAATATTTGAACTGGGAGTGTAAAATTTAAGGACTTAATCTTTCATTTTTTAGAGAAAGAAGAACAGATTAAAATAGCAATTCTGCATAAATAGGAGCCGACCTGAGCGGCCTAATAGGGGCTGATAGCATGGAGGCATCCCCTAATTTCCACCCCTTAAGGGTGTTCATTCAAAAGCGTATATAGAAAAATGTGGGTACAATGTAGCAGTCCTCCCTTTGTACATCCTGGATAACTCCAAATGTGCTACATGTCTGACATTCTTTATTCGAGGGACTTAGATCAAAACGAACGGTATTCGAAAACAAAAATAATTAGATTTTGTCATCAAACTTTATATAAATCCTTAAATAACGTTGCTAAAATTAGAGAGATCACAAAATTTACTTAATCACTACATTACTTTCTATTACGACAATAGAGCCAACACGCTATTCCTATTACAAAACCGCGCTTTAGATGAAAATATTTATGAAATGTTGCATAAGAAATTTTACATCACCATTAGGGATCTTTTAACATCATGTTTTTGAAAAAACTGCTGGTCATAAAATAGGCAGTCATTGAGTCTAACTCAAATTTTTTAACCTCCCTCCATAATATTTAGATATAATCTAAAGACTATTTTACATTTATTATTACATTATTAAAATATATCTGCTTAAAATCACTTTTTGAGGGCACTTAACCAGCACTCCGGGACGAAAATCAATGATGGAAAACGGTTGATCCCCTGCCATCAGTAAGCCACCTCCCATATAAAAAGAATAAAGAAGATAAAAGCAAACCTACCCCAAAGAAAGGGGAATAAGACATAGGAAGAAAAAAAAAAAGAAGAAAAAAAAGTCAAGAGGTGGCTCTGTGCGGTCAATTGCAACGAAATTGCAGGATGGAAGTTGCAAGTTACTAGGCGATAAACCCAGCGATCCATTGCAGAGGGGGAACTCGCTAAAGATCTTTAATGGTGATCTGAGGAGCTGTTGGCTCGAATTTCGGTGGATGTCTCAACCCTCTAAAGAGTGTTTTACTGCCCTAGAATCGAGGGTCGTCAGAAAAAAAAAAAAAAAGGAGAGATAAAACAACTGGGTCGAGGTGATGATCTCTGAGGAAGAAAAAAACCGTCGAGTCTTCTCCACCTAATGACTTTTGCAATGATGTGGGTGAGGGTCTTCTGCGGTTTCAGCCGGATTTAGGCTCTGGAGATCTTCCATACTTTCTCTTTGTTATTTTGAATCAACCTGCTTTTTAGCTTTTTCGAGCTTAAAGTTAAGTACGGGATGTGGTCATGATGGTCATCAGCTCTAATAATACTGTAATTTTCTTTTGTGTTAACACTCACTAAAGTAATATGCATAGGGCGATCACATGCCACATTTCAGCTTTCATAAATGGAGGCATTTATTTGATGGCAGATATAAAATAGTTGCTGTTTTAGATAAATTCGATGATTAAAATGATACATTTAATACATATACATGATACATATAGTAATTTTATACATAGCTTCAATATCACTTTTTATACACAATTTAAACAAAAATAGTTTTGACCTTAAGAATTCCTTTTTTGAAACTTTTCTCATGAAAATTTAGTTTAGGAATAAGGATATTATTTAACAGATCAAAAGTTCTGTTATAAATAAGCCTTATATCAAAAAAACTTAATGTAATTATCTATGATCTTTTTTTTTTTTAATTTCTAGAAAATATTTTTTGTATAACACTGTTTAAAATTTTTAACTAAATTTATATTACAACATACATTATATTCCCTACTTTAAAGCATTTTAATATAGTGTTATGGATTTAAAATTTTTATCTTTTATAAGAAAATATAAATTGAACAATTTTAATTTTAATCTTCTTTGTCTTTTTAATTTATTATAACGTTTTTAAGTTCATTATTTAAAACGAATATATATTTTATGCAATATATTTTCTTATTTGTATAAATCATTTTCATTTTATTTTAGATTCTTTAACTATATTTAAAGTTATAAATATACCCTTAAGAAAAATAAGCTTAAGAAAAGATTTTTTTAAATTTAAAATATAGTGAATAATGAATTATATGAATTAGTAATAGTTAAGAAAGTGTTAGAAAAATAATATGTTATTGAAACTTTTAAATAAAAAAGTATTCTATTGATAGTTATAGTATTGATTTCCTTTATAAATGAATAGTTAACCCAATTTAATTCGCTTTTTTTTAAATAAAATTGCTAAAGCTATTTTTTCTTAACTGCGAATCCCTTAGGAAATATTAAATTTCTTTTTTCTTAGGAAATTTCTTATTTTAGCAATATCAAGATCATAAACCGGATGAAAGGACTCTATAGAGTTAAATCATATTAAATATGATTATTTATTTTAAAAATCAAATAAATTTCTTGATTTCATTAACCGAGTTTTTTTTTTTTTTTTTTTTTTCAAAAATTAAATTTTGTTATAATTATTGTTATTATAATCAGATATATTTAAAAATTCGTTTTAACTTTAAGTAGAAATAATAAATGACACAAATAATCACGTGTTAAATGACGCTGGAGCAGCCTGGCATGTGATGGAGAGTGTGAACTACGGAAGTTGGGTTCAAAACCCAACAACTTAAGGAAAGTCAAAATTTCCCATTAACAAGCTGGGAATGAGCACAATCAGGCACAATCAGCACAATCAGAAGGGTGAATGGCGGGCTTCCCCCCTCCCCCGTCTTCAAGGTCATATGCTATATGTGTGCACATATTCACACTTATATCCCTTTAGGCACATTTGTGTGAGTGTGTTAAATATTTAATATTCAGTATTTTTCTCATCAGTATAATTTTTTTTTTTTATCGTGCCCGGAATGTGTTGATTGAACTGATGTTTTTCTTGGTTTACTTTTATAAAATATGTGGCCTGAAGTCGAGTGACTAGCGCTGTGGCGCTCGGTACCACAGGTTTCGGGTTCGAGTCTCGGCGGTGCCATGGATGTGTCTAGTGGTTCGAATCTACTTTAAACCGTAGGTCTCTATCTAACATGATCGTAAGTTTTGCAGGGGTATTGTTACTTCGTTACTCCGTTGCATATCTTCAAGATACATGCACCTCCTAGCTAGTGCTAAGTGAGTAACGTCGGTGCAGCGCTTGTCTTAAGGCATCGAAGACAACTGTCTAAGTCTTTGCCAGCAGCATTAGAACAAAAAAAAAAATGACGGAAACAGTAAGCTGTCGATGTTACGCCCTGTGTAACTCTGAATCTGCTGCAGATCTGCCGAAGTATCGAATGGCTTAAGTCACTGTTTCCCGCATTCGAATACATCAAACAGAAAGAATAAATTTCGCAATGATATACTGAATTAGAAAGATGAAATCGTAGTTTATTAATTATGAAGTGGTGTGTAAAACAAATACTTGTTAATATACTTGCGACATTGCAGACGGTTTTACCTAAAAATAGTTACTCTTAAAAAACGTAAGTCTAGCACCTAACAGAGAGTGAAGTTAATGCAATTAGATGGGAAATCTTGAGATAAATAAAATAAAACTTTTGATCTCATTATTCTAAATATTTTTAGTGCGCTACTGATAGTTATACTAGTGAATAAAACGTTAACATCAAAGGACGATTAATTTTAATTAAAGGGTAATGTTAGTAACAAAGCATCGCCAGAAATTGCGTTGAATTTTTATAATAAAATTGTTTCTAAGAATTCACGAAGACATATAGTTTAACAAAGCATGAATTTCACGATTTAATTAAAATGTAGGATAAATTTTTTTTAAATGTATAATTCTTATTTTAAATTTATATTAATCAGTATCTTTATTTGTAAAACACCAAAATCTTTAAAAGTATTTATCAATATTTCATTGATTATTGTTATTTATGTTTTGTCAATGTAATCATATTTTCTTATATTTTTAATAATATAAAAATTTTATTACTTATTAATATATGTAATTTTATTATTTATTAATATATATAATTTTTATTATTTATTAATTTATAAAAAAATTATTATTTATATTAAAAATTTACATTCATTTTAAAAAAATATATATTGGAAATTTTTTAAATAAAAAATGCAAGAATATTTTAGTGTTATTACTGTAATATTAGATATCATGTTTTTGGATAGTTTAAAAAATTTTTTATTAGTATTTTATATCCTTCATCAGTTTGTTCTTTCTCTCATATATTTATTATTATATTAATTTGTACTATTTATTATTATAATAATTTTTATTATTTATTAATATATAAATTCCTTATTATTTATTAACATAAAAATGCACATTATTTTAAAAAATTATATTGGAAATTCTTTAAATAAAAAAATTGCAAACATATTTTGGTGTTATTACTGTAAGATGTTTTTGGATAATTTCAAAAATCTTTGTTAGTATTTCATATAATTCATCAGTTTATTCTTTTTCTTATTTATTTATTATAGGGAATATTTTTACATCTTTTTAATATAAATAAGAGTATAAATGGGAATTTATTTTTTGAACACAATAATTGAGCTAGTAGATTTGAATCTTTTAGTTCTGAAATTTATTTCAAAATACACAATGCATAACATGTCGAGCTAACTGAATTAAAAGTTGTCGTCTTTGTGAAAAAAAATGATTTATACAACCTGTAACCTTCAAAATACCTTCGTAGAATTTGAAATGGTAATAACCTTCTAAATGGTTCCCTTAGAATATGTTCGTTTAAATTTCTACAGTACCAGACACCGATGCAGAACGACTGAAATTGCGATATCATTGCAAAATTTTCTAAAACTTTTCATTCTTATGTGCACGTACAAGCTTCTGCATTAAAAAAGAGAGAGAATAAATTTACTACTGCGGGAGTTATTTCACAATTTAATTTTATACAAATTCATTAAAATAACGCCTTATTATAATATAAACACCACTACATCATAATGGATATGAAAAAATATTTTCCATTTTGATTTTATTAATGCACGGTGTCAATTGAATAACTTAAGGATTTGAGAAAGTCATAACTTATTAATTTTACATTTTTTTAGATTATAGACCATATTTTGGAAATTAAAACGTCTACGTATTATGTCCTGAACGAGAAAATTTCATTTTTTTTTTTTTTTATTCTACTGAAATATTAATTTTTCGAACTCAGAAAAAAAATACCAGCAATATTGAAATGCCAGCATATCTCATATCGTTAAGCGGCACGTGGCCCATTGGCTAGCGCTCTAGCCTTTGGTACCATCAGGCTTCAGGTTCGAATCATGGATGTTTTTAGTGCTTCGGAATCAACATTAAATTGTAGGTCTCGTCTAATTAGCCGAAAGTATGCAAAAAAATGACCGTAGAGCGATAAACCATAATATGATTCCCGTTTTGAAGGAACTGGATTTTCCCGAAAGAGGTCCTATTATTAACTTAAAATAATTTTTTAAATTAATAGTCTTTTACTGGAGAACCTGTAGAGTCTCATTCTCAACAATTTAATTGGGTATAGTTAGATAATTAAATAAAAGTAGTAGAAACAAAATTAGAAAACAATTTGAAAGTAATACAATTAATAGAAACAATATTTCATTATTTTTATAATCGATTCAACAAGCAATAGCATTAGTATACTCTTCTTATCAGTTCTTTAAACTATTTACCATTCTGTAGTTCCTATCCCTCCCGAACATTATGTTGACTTAGTACAGGAGTTTAATGTGGCAATAATTACCCTCAGCTTAGGCAGTATTCATGCACAATGAGATAAGAGTGGAAATTACTTTCCCAGACGAATCCTAATAGGAAGATAAATTACCCTATCCATTCACTTCCGCTTTCAAAACAAACTTATAGCAGCACCCCGATAAGCAACAGCAGCATCCTTATGGAACACCCTCCCTTGTTTTTATCTCTACTGGTACATCATCAGAAGTAATCCGATTTTTGCACTGAGCTGTAACAATCCCTCATAATTAAAGCTTTTGTTCATAAAGAGAGATGGATATCATCGAATTGCGAATCGGGCGATGATTCTCATTGGATGATAAGCATCTCAATCGGTTTCCGTTTGAGTTAGTTATATAAAGTTGGTGCTGGTAGAAAAATTGCTGTGATCCCCTCTCGTTTCATCGGCCCAAGGGTGTTCATAAATAATTTTTTCGTCTGAGGTAAAACTTCTGTTTGAATTTTAAATTTTGTTTATTTTTTTTGTTGCTGAACTATTGCGATGATGTCTTGAGGAACTATGTCGTAAGTTAATACATAATATTTTTAAATTATCTGAAAGATGTTTTTTTTGAATTATTCATACCCAATATATTTCATCAGGACTTCCTTTCAATATTAGCGAATTTCCAATTTTTAGCGAAATATATTTTCGCATTTTGATGGAATATTTTTATCATTTTTATTTTATTTAAAATATATATTTTATTATTTATTTAAATATTTAATATATTTTATTATTTATTTAATTTTTATTTAATATTTTAATATGAAAAATAGTTATTATTTTGAAATGAAAAAAGAATATTATAATTTGTAGGGAGGAAATTGTTTTGAAATGATTAGTAATAATATTCAGCTCATCACTTTCTGTGTAATAACTGTTATTTTTAAATTTGTTACATTTTTGGAGTACTTAACTGCGATGCATAAGAAATATTAATAGCAGGATTATTGCTAAAAAATATTATAATAATAAAATAATTTTTTTCTTATCTAAAACTTTTTGTACCCTTATACTATTAGATTTCTAAATATTTCGTCATTTTCTTAAACTTCACAAAGAAAAGTAAAAGAAAAGAAAAAGTATCTATATGAAGGATGAGTTATATTAATATTTAATTTAACAACTAATGATTAATAAGTCATTTATTCAAGTACAGAATAATATAATTAGAAAATATGAATTGTACTTTTGTTTTAATAAATTATAATAGTTAGTAATAGTTTAATAATCAGATTAATGGAAAAATGTTAAATTTTTTTTTAGATTTTACGAAAATTATAAGTTTACCACCTATAATCCATACATAAATATGAACCAAATTCCTCCTATATTCATAGACTTGCAATATATCATATAGAGCTTTGAGAGAAAGAATTATTTACTTTTGATTTCTTTTTCGAACTTATGTCTGATTTCAGAATTTACCATTATATATACCAAGAACCAGACAGTTCATTAATCAAATATTATTTCCAAAATCACTCATCATTTTTTTCCATTCACCATCATTATCTCCGGAACAAAGCTCAACCTCATTAAAAGCAATCAGGGGCAACCAATCATTTTCCCAGAGATCTTAAACGCTCCGGAAAACGACATCAAAGGGAAGGTCTTCGTTTCCTCAAATCCACTCGAGTCCAAATCAAACGAAAATCCTTTACCTTATAAGTCTGTTTTCATGATTGACGACAAACCTCCTCCTTAAAGGAACACGAATCCCTAATACTTAACTCCCAATCATCTCCCGAAGAAACCCTCCTTCAAGCAAAGAAGGCCTCCTTTGGGAAGAAGACCATGCCATCCCCCTTTTTCCAATTCGATAACGACCTCAAATTAAGTCCCATACACAACCAGTGCTGCAAGTTAAGCCTCTGACGGGCTATGAGTGATTATCGTTACCTTACCTCCATGCTTCTTTACATCTGTAATAACGGATGGTAGAGCTTAATCCTTTGATTACCGACTCTGCTTAATACCCTGAGGGGAAAGAAAGAAGAAAATGAAGGTAGTGGATAGACTGAAGCACAGACAGTATCTAGCAAAGCCATCAACATTTATGGGATCATTTCGGATGAGATTAGTTAGTTTCTTTTGTTACGAGTAATGGTATAATAATCTTTTCTTGAGTGACCAGTCCGATGTTGATGCTCTTGATGCGAATTTCCATATCGATTTTGGTCTGGGGTTATTCTTCGTGGACGTCGTGAAAGATTGGTTATCGTCTATCGCCATCAGCATATTCAAAACAGTGGACGGTTTGATGGGAAATTCGTGGGGAAAGTTCAATTAATTCCCAGCGGTGCTTCCTCCCTGACGGGCTTGATTTGACCACGGTAATCCGAGTTGATTGCGTTTCTGGGATTGGATATGCGAGGCGGAAATTGAATGGAACTAAAATCATTTTATTTCAATGCTTCAAGGAGGCTAAGATTGAATGATTTGTTTCTTCCCTTGTTTTAAAGAGTTGATTGTAAAAAAAATTGTGATTTAATTATTGCCAAATGTTCTACATTAAAATTAAGAATGGTGAATGAATATCTTATATCTACATTAAAATTAAAAATAATTTATATATATATATATATATATATATATATGTAAATTATTTAATAGAAAAAAAATTAAATCATTTCCTGCTTTTTTTTCACTATATTGCAGAAAGTCCTTTATAAATAATTTTTTTAAGTTTTCATCTATTACTGAATGATACGTAAATCTAAAAAAAAAGCTATGTATCATTCATTGATTATTGATAAATAACTCTTTATGTTACAATTGATGATGTAAAGAAATGAAATTCTTTTTGTATAATTTACGGACATCATAAATCTCTGGCTACAAACATGCATTATTCTGTTACATTTCAATTTATTTCATTTTTTTAATTTATTTTATTTATGCTTTTTTATTATTTTTTTTAAAGTCTATATTAATTTGTCGATATATACACTAAATATGTACAATATGTTGCATCCTTTTATTCACTTTGCAATATCTGTCTCATATTTATAACTTTATACTCTTTAAAAATTATGATTTTTTTAAACAATTTCCCCCTAATCTTCATAGAAATTGAAAATTTCGAAAATTTCATTTATATTATTATTTAAATAAGAACAAAAAAGTATTTAATGGTAAAAAAAAATAGAATTAAATATTTTTAATAACAATTTCTATCCAACTAGACAGACGGCCATGACTCACCAAAAGATTGTTGAACCAGTGAAGAAGAAGAATAACAATTTCTAATGACGAGCTGAATATTTCTTATAACATCTCTGAATTTATTATACTAAGCTTGTTATATTATCAATCATAATCTTATTTTCAACAGAAATCTATTTTCTAAGCTAAATCTATAAATATTTTTCATCATCATATCTAATGCATCTTTTGCTTAACTTGTTTTTTGTTTTAATACGCAACAATCTCCTTATAATGAGCTAGATTAAAATAATTAAATCAGGGCTTTTTCTATAAATAATTCAGCATCATAACTAGATATTATCTTTAAAAGAAATGACATTCACTTCCGTAATTTTTTATTATATTGACAAATTCCTCTTCACATAATTGATTACGATACATTAAAAATTATCTAATATATAAAACTGGTTAAGTAAATACCAAACACAACCTACTCAGTTTCTGTCAAAATTTGCGTCAAATACATTAAATCATTCCTTATATCTATTTCACAATTCATAATCAAGTAATCAAATGGGCATCCATCAATTATAAAAGAAAATTGCATAAAAAAAATTGAGCTGGAAAATAAATGACAGCAAATCATGACTTTATAAAAATTCACTTTTTATAATGCGCTTTAAGTAGGAGTTTATGATTGATACCTTAATCGCTGGAGGAAACTTACTTAGACATCAGCTTCACGTTCCTTTGCTATCTGTTAAGATGGCATAAGTGTTCCCGTAGGGCACTTTCTTCAAAATATTTTCTTGCCTTTAATCTCCAGCGTTGGAAGGGAGAGAATTTTAAGTAGATGCTAAATTTCTTCTGTGTTAAAATTTTCGAAGATGACGTCTTTGGTATTTTATCACTGAGACTTAAATCCATTAAAATGCATAAAGTATTACTATGATGCATGAGATGGTGGTTAATGTTAGAAAATATTAAATAGAGAATATTTTGGATTTATGATATTTTTCTTAACGTGCTGTTTTGAAAAATAAAACGCTGATGAGTAGTGAATCAAATATTTTTTAAATGTATTAAATGTTATTTTAATAATTTGAAGAACTGGTTTAATATGTAGCCCATAAAACTAATTTTATTAATAGTTGATAATTTTATGTTGAAAAACGAGAGATGTTTTTAAGTAAATGAGTGGTTTTTAAAGGGAAAAAAAGGCTTTTCATCATCGATATATTTAACTATTTATTTTATTAAAAATTGTATTTTACTAAAAATTATTAAATTATTTTTCTATTATAGTTGGATAACTTATATGTAGGAAATTAATTATTTTTCAACATAAATCATTATCACCTCTGATTATTATTCCTTGTTATTGCATATTGATCTTATTTATTTACCTATTAAATCATATTGCTTATTATTGATCTATTTGAATCGTAAAAAATAATAATTTTATTAATATTTATTTAGCATATTTTTACACTTATATCTGCTTTAAAAGAAATGTTGTTTTTTTTACTAATAAAGTAATTATGAATAAAAAAATTGTTGCAAGTTTAAATTTTTTAATACTAATAGAAATTTTTGTTCAAATTTCAATTTTATTTATTTTACTTCATTTAAAAATTTTAATTTTGGAAATAGAAACTTCTTTGCTGTTTTCTTAACTAGATAAATAAAAAAAAAATTATTAAAATATGCTATCAATACTGAATATCTTATAAAGAAGAATAATACATCAATATTTTAATAATATTTATTACAAGATTATATTTTTAGACTAGAGTATTTGTAACTTTTTACTAATATACAGCTAAATTAATGTCTAAAAAATAAGTCTATAAAAAAGCATTTTTAAAAATTATTGTTTATCAAATATATAGAGGAAAATTTGATAGAAATCAATTTAGGTTTAATGATTTAATACTATTTTAAATCTAACTAATATCCAATATAATTAAAAAAATAAAACTTATAACCTAAATTAAATATTTAATTTATGATTTTAAAATGCAAATATCTGAATTTTAAAATTTTTAGATAATATATTATAGTTTGCTATAAGTTATTACAGTTTACTTAAATTCAGCCAAATATTAATGCAGTAATATATGAGGAGTGTTATTTTTTTTATCAACAAGAAATAAATATATTATTTTCTACATTTTTTATGAGTTGAATGAATATAAAAGTATGTTTTATTCCACAAAAAAAGCATAATTTTTGACGACATATTATTATTATATTCAGGTCCAGTATTACGTTTTCAACTTCTAATAGTAAAACATTCCTAGATTGAAAAAAGTGTTAAAATATAAAATGGTTGGTATTTAAGCCAATCAGGCAAAGAAAATTCAGGTTTTTAAAAATATAATAAAATTTTTACGTTGCTGCAGAATTCTTTTGATTATTTGCTTAATACATAAATTAAATATCTTCAATTTTAATTTTTTAACGAAATTAAAAATAACTCTTATAACATTTTAAAAATATATATTTCATATTTAATGTATGGTATTCCGGTATTCGTTGTATATCCAGCAACATGCACTCATAGAGAATCAATTTCTATTGTGTGTGGACCTCGTGTAATCCCTCGAAATATTTCCCCGTTTGAATTTTCTCATTAATGCTCCATACATTCTCCGAAATGTGAAGCGCTCTATCTTCGAGACAGAACCTCCGACGAAGATTCAATACGACGTAAAACGGCCCAAATAATCCCCTCACAGCTCAGAAGCAAAGGCATTTCAGAAGTTCATAACCGGAATGCTTTTTCCATCACTAGCTTGTTCAGCAAGAAGACAGCTTAAGTAGAAGTTACGGCTTTTATAAATACCACCCTCTGCTTCTGAAATCTAGCTGGGAGAGTACGGGATAGTTTCCTGCTTTATTCTCGGGATAAATCCGGGAGATCGGGCGAAAAAAAGGAATTCCAGGCGTACAGACTCACATTAACCTGTCATTTTGGTGGTGTTTTTGAAAATTTAAGACAGTTTTCCTCGGGTCCTTTTCTTTATCTTTGTCTAGGCTTAGATGGGAACGGGAAGTATTTTGATCTTGGTGATCAGATGGCAGCTTTGTGTTTCGCGATGCGTTAAGCATAACTTTGATTAGAATTTTGGGTTATTTACAGGAAAAAGATTTAATTCTAATGAGAAAAAAAAAACAAGTGAAGATCATATCTTTTGAGAAAATAAAATGAAAAGCTTAAGTGATTTAATTTTAATGAATTTAGCATCGTTATTTTTTGAATAGTGTTAATGTTATTGTTACCTCAATTGCATATTTTGCTTATTTAATAAAAAATAAGGGTATCATAAATTTTATTGAAGCAAATTTTCAAATTAATAAACATTTTTTTATTAAAATTATTTTGAATTTGATTTATTTAACACCTTTGCTAAATAAAATAAAAGAATAGAATATTTATATTTTTACTTTAAGATTTTGTATGTGCTTTATTATAAAATAAACATAAACATTGAAATTGGTATACTCACGTATAAATTTGCGATAACAATTTTATCTCTTAAATACTTTTACAGCTAAAATTAGTTAATCTCATATTTATTGAAACATTACAAAATAATTCAACTTTATTCATTAACAATGCATCTTGATTACGCAAGACAAAACTTGAAAATAAACTTTTAAATATTAACTTCTGTATCCAATTGCATGCTATTCATCAATGATCATCAATAAAAACTTCTTCGCTATTTCGCTTCTCATTGATATCATTCATTTAAATTCACTTCAGTTTAAACTATTAACTTACTAAGATGAGGTATTGGAAGAGGTTTCAAATAAACCCATATTGGTACCTGTAATCCCATTTCAAATGTCAATGTGTTCAATACTGTCAATACTTTACAAGCTTGCTGGTTAATGACTCAATATTTGTGAAGACTATCCGGACTGCCAATATTAGCTTCATGGTAGAAACACTTTGGCGCGGTGTGTTAGTCAATCGATCAACAGTGTCAGCCACCTTAGACTATTGATTCATAAACACGTTCTTTATGTCAATATTTTACTTAACCGGTGATGCCCCTTCAAGGGATTAGAAATCGCTGTAAAAATCCGAATTGTTTTACGATGGTTTGAAATTCCATCTCATCAGGATTTGAGTTGAGACGAATGTAAATTTTTGCAATTATTTTTAAAGCCTTTGAGGGAACAACTCCTTATAAAACAAGTGTTTCTGGTTAGGCCTGTTAACATAACAGAAATATCTTGAGTTGTATCTGCCCTGAGTTATCCTATTTCAAGATTGTTTAAAATATGTTATCAAGATATCCAGGTGTAAATGTTTCTATAATGGCTCGAATGTCGATTTTAAGGGACAACTCCTTGTAAGTAACCTACTTAAATTGCGTCAAAGTTGAAAAGAAAGTAGTTTAAATATAGTTTGAAATTTCATCTCATCAAGATTTGAGTTGAGACGAATGTAAATTTTGCAGTTATTTTTAAAGTCTTTGAGGGATCGACTCTTTATAAAACAAGTGTTTCTGGTTAGGCCTGTTAACATACCGGAAATATCTTGAGTTGTATCTGCCCTGAGTTATCCTATTTCAAGATTGTTTAAAATATGTTATCAAGATATCCAGGTGTAAATGTTTCTATAATGGCTCGAATGTCGATTTTAAGGGACAACTCCTTGTAAGTAACCTACTTAAATTGCGTCAAAGTTGAAAAGAAAGTAGTTTAAATATAGTTTGAAATTTCATCTCATCAAGATTTGAGTTGAGACGAATGTAAATTTTTGCAGTTATTTTTAAAGTCTTTGAGGGGATCGACTCTTTATAAAACAAGTGTTTCTGGTTAGGTCTGTTAACAGACCAGAAATATCTTTTAGTTGTATCTGCCCTGAGTTATCCTATTTCAAGATTGTTTAAAATATGTTATCAAGATATCCAGGTGTAAATGTTTCTATAATGGCTCGAATGTCGATTTTAAGGGACAACTCCTTGTAAGTAACCTACTTAAATTACGTCATAGTTGAGAAGAAAGTAGTTGAAATTTAATTTGAAATTTCATCTCAAGATTTGAGTTGAGACGAATGTAAATATTTTCAATTATTTTTAATGTCTTTGTGGGATCGACTCCTTATAAAACAAGTGTTTCATGTTAGGTCTGTTAACAGACCAGAAACATCTTGAGTTGTATCTGTCTTGAATTACCCTATTTCAAAACTGTTTAAAACTTCATCTTATCAAGACAATCTGATGTAAATGTTTCTATAATGGCTCGAAAGTCACTTTTAAGGGACAACTCCCTGTAAGTAACATACTTAAATGACGTCACTGTTGAAAAGAAAAGTATTTTTAAATATAGTCTGAGATTTCATCTCATCAAGATTGCCATTGAGAGACGGTTGTGAATCTTTATTGTCTCTGCAATTGTTTTCTGTACTTCTAGGCCAACTTCTATTCTATGGCCAACTCATTGAAAATGAAAGCCTTAGGTTAAATAAGCAACTAGACGATATGACAATTATTTATTCTACATGTCTGAATTGTTTTAATTCAATCTAAAATTTCATACATTTGTTCATTTCGTTCATCACTTGTGATTTTTTGTTTGTCATTTGACCAATTTTGAATCTTCTTTTAATGTCCCCGCCATGGTAAAATCATCAAAAAATAAGTGTTTCAAATGTTTGCGGCGATGCTAAGCAGTAAAATATTTGTAAATTTTGTGAGAAAGTTTTTGAGAATAGTATTTATTCCAATTCTTTTTTGCTTTATTTATTTAATTTTTTTTTTATTCATTGTTTTTATAAAGGTGTATTCAATAAGATGGAGATTTCCAATGATTTTAACTTCTTAATGTACTTTAGGTACAGGGTATTGTCCTTTAGGTTTGTTAATTATTTTTTCGATAGAGTATTATCATTAATTTTTTTTTAAGGTATAAGCATTCAGTTTTCTTAATGGCTGTACTGTGATATGGATGGTTTAATGTTTCTTTACTAAGTGGCCCTTAAAATGCTTTTAATGTCTTACGTTACGTTATTGCCTTACTGTTACTTATTGCCTTACGTTACTTATTGTCTTTAATGCATTACGTTACGTGCCTTGCAATACGTTATTTTGTAAAGAACGGTTTTGCGCATCATACCATTAATTAAATGTCGGGAAATATACATATTTATCTTTAATTTTTATTTTCTTTTCTCAAAACCATTTTTTTATTTTTTATTTTAAATTTCAATTTGCTATGTGTGTTATATATGGTTATAAAAATAAAATTTTAATAATGCATGAACTACCGCTAATCTAATCACATTTATTTATTTGCTCTTAAGTTACAACAAAATATATTCCATAAGAATTACTTGCAACATTTTTATTTGCAACCATAATCTTTTTATAGATATATTTGAAAATCAACGAGTCAGCTTCATTTGAATTCCAATGTCATTTTTGACAAAAAAAATTAAAAGATTTCTAGATTTTTTTAATCGTCCAATTATTTCTTCAAACTACTCTAAGTAATTGAAGAGTTTTTTTTTTTTAACATGAAAAATTTTAAAGATGAGATTTTTCTTCCATAATATTGATTTAATCTGTGACTCCAAATAATAATTTTTTTAAATAGTGATTGATCAATAATATTTTTTTTAAAAATACAAAAAAGGAAAAAAGAAGAAGAAATGCAAATGGCCAATTTGCCTACAAACCTGTCTATAACTAGCAGTGAATAGTTATTATCTTTATCAAAACAAAAAAAAATCTTCCAAATGCTGTCGTGCTGTCGAATCAACGACAGCAAATATGTACGCATCACTTTTCTTCCGAAATTGTTTTTATTACCAGACATAATGATTAGTTGCTAATTTTCGATAAATACTGTCGGTTCCTAAATATCATAAATTATAATCACCAGAATAATTAATATTAGTGATTATCTCTCACTTCAATAGGTAGGCGAGCCGAACTAAATTTAGAATTAATGTAATATCAAACATTAATATTTTCATAAAAATTGTCATAAATTGTGTTGATAAATTAATAATACATAATAATCTAATTATTTCCCATTTCAAGGTATAAATTATTTTTAGTTTATTTGCATGACTTGAATTTTTATTGAGAATAATTTTATTATGATGTATATTATAATCAGTTGCGTTTTGTTGTATGCATGTAAATTCTAAAGATTTTATTTTGATATTTTTTTCTGTTGCTTGCACTTAATATAGTTATACAAATAATTTGTTTTAAGTTTTGTTTATTATTTATCAATTTTTTATTTAGATAGAGATATTTTTATAGAGTATTGTGCCCATCACTAATCAGATTGAGTAATGCTTATATTATAATGTCCTTGCCACACCTAAAATCTGTAATTATGATTATGATAAATTATATAAAATGCATGAAATAATAAAGAAATATTAATCACAGTAAATAATTAACAAACTCCAACATGTAAGATAATATATTTGACACTTTCATTTCCTATCATGCATTACATTTATATTCCCTCTGATCGCTGTGTTGACACGAAGGTAAGAGATCTAAAGTGATAGTATAATTCTAAGTCGATATCTTGCGTTATAAACATTACTTTAAAATTAGGGATACTTTGTGGTGGTTGTGTCAGGGTGTCTCGCATCAACAATTGAAATGCCTAGCTGGATTTATGAATTATTTTTTTTACAATAAGAAAATTAGGAACAATTTATGTCTTAAAATACTTTTAAAAAATTATTAAGCTCCTTGCTCATTATAGGGTTCAACATTACTTCACTGACGTGTTCTCTTGTAATTTTTTTTTTTGATATATTGATAATGTCGTTTACTTTAAAGTATTTACAGTATTTATAAAAGTATTTATTTATTTATAGTATTTTTACTTTAAAGTTTATATAGTACTTTAAAGTATTTAATCATTATATTTATGTGCCCAATTCATGGCTTAGTAGTAAAGTGCAATGCTAGCGTGCAATAAAAGCTCAGATTCAATTAGATGGGGGGCGATAGGAGTTAGTGTTGCTTTCAGGAAAGGTTAGACTCGATGGCAACCGTGAAAACGTGTAGAAGTGCCTTTGCATCTGTAGTCGTCTGCTTTATGGTAGTTTTAATGGTTTTTCTCACATGATATGCAATAGTCTTACCGTTACCTTAAGTCCTGCCACGAGGCAGTACTTTTTCATTGTACATCATGGGTGTACATATGTGAACAACTAGACCCACCGATAAACCAAAATACATTAAGCATCTTTAATTTAAATATCTTAAATTTAAGAATTTTTTAAAAATTTTGTTGTTGTTTATATTTGGAGGGTTTTTTTCCATGTATTTTAGAGAAGAGACATATTTCTGTAACACATGTATATGAACAGATCTGATAATTGACTATACATCAACTTTGTTTTCTCTCATAAACTCATTAGAATACTGAATTGTAGATATTCTTATATGTCCTACTAATGAATTCTGTTTCTTCCTCAGAGGGAATCGAGGCCATCCAACTAACAGAAAAGGGTCTCTGCCTAACACGTCCTGTACTGTACACGGCCGTCGTGGTGGGAAGCGTGGCCCAGGTGATGTTCTTCGGCCTGTGCGTCCTCTTCCTGGTGTTCGTGCGCAAGGCCAGGAAGATCACCCGCCAGCCTGTCGGGTACATGAGCAGTCGCGGTTCGGTGTCCAGCAAACAGGAACTCTGCGCCAGCTCTTAGCCTACACATCAGACGGAGAGTGTAACAAAACGATGGAAAAAAAAAACATTTGTAAATGGATGAACAAAAAGCTATTTGAGTGTGTTTCGCTTCTCAGTAATCCTGGATAGAAACCGTTGGTTGTTGATGATTAATGAGGATAACATCTCTCTCTAAAATTCGTTTCATTAGGTTTTTTTTTTTTTTTTTTTCATTTTTTATTAAAAGCATCAAATTGGTAATATTTACGCATAATCAATGTTAAATTGGTAATATAGAGGGATTATTAATATTGCATTGCTTATATCAATTGTTAATCAATATTGGATAGGCTATATTTATTGGTATTCAATGGCAGCACAATTATTTGATGAGAAATTCTTATCTTTTGATCTATGACACTAATATTTAATTAGTGGAAAACATTTGTTAAATTGTTTATTCAAAGAATTTGCATTTTTTTTTTTTTTTTTTTTTAAATCTCTGTAGAGTTAGATTTTTTTCCACATATCCTCAACGTATATTTATTTATTTTATTTATTTATTTATTTTTCGTTTATTTTGAATTTTGTTCTTTTTATTTTTTTTTTTTTGCATATAATATAATTTTAAAAGTTATGAAATTATAAATAAATACTATTGTGCAAATTATATAAAAATCATAATTCATTAATTTTTTTAAGATCATATTTTTTATGGCTTACAACAGATATAGTCACTATAATAATTATTAAAATATTATTATATTACAAAAAAATCAATAAGATTATTATGATTTATTTATTACATTTGAAAGCTTTTTCTTTTGTATTGTCAATTATCTATTAAAAAAAATGGCAATATTTTCATCAACAATTCTATTGTCCACATCCAGGATTCTGCCGTGCTTCGAAACATACCAAACGCTTTCCATAAGGAAACAAGAGACATTATGCTAGCGAAACAATCTTCACATCTCGTTCCCTTCTTTTATATATATATGTGAGAAAAGCAATTGAGTGAAAATGGGAAAATAAATGCATTTCCGCTAAAAGTAAAATGCATTACTATTGATCCAGAGGCTTGAATAAAGTCAGCTTACCAAAGCGTAGAGATGTTCTCATTTGTTAAGCTCGCTGGTGAAATACAGTAAGCATACTTAAACATAAAATGGTAGATGTGAAAGTAAATTACCATTAAAAGTTTAAAATCTTTACATCTTAATTCTTTGAGAAATTTTAAACGTATTTCATTGATTTCTTCACTGATTTTTTTTTTAAATCTTCAAATGAAATTTATTTTAAGCTACGTTTTTTTTTTGTATTACCATTGTTTGATCCTGCAGTGTTAGGTTCTTTTCCCATCGAGCTATGTTTGCATCAACAATAATATATATATAATTGCATAATTATTTTGAATCTAACTACATGTTTTAGAATTAACGACTTATTATATAACGACATATTTTATGTTATATATATATAAATGTTATGTATATAAAACATGGAATGACTGACGATAATTTATAATTAATTTTTTACAAGTTAAAATTCAAAGTTTACAAATTCAAATTCAAGGCTGTAGCCTCTAAAAAATGGATAATTTTATTTTGAAAATTAATTTCTTACTTAAACAAAACTTCTATATGTAATTATCAAATATAATTGTGCTCAGTAGTTATTTTACACCATCTATCTCATAATTCCTCTCATGATTCTTGGCTAAATAGTGATATCCAGTTTACTTTTAGCGGAAATTTGAGAATAAGTTAATAAGGGAACTTTAGAACTGCTGAAGTCGACGTGCTTTCCATGGGTGTTTTTTATTTTCTATCCCCCTTTATTATGTGTGTGCGTGTGAGTATTTGGAAATGGCTTATTAAGTGATATTCAAGGGTTTATGTGTTCTATGTTATTTGTTTTGTGTTTTTTATTATTATTATTATTTGGTAGACGTGCTTCAGCTGTTTGTGTACTTTTCATCATTACTCTTACCGTTAATAGGTTGATGTTGTATTGGCTGTGCTTTGAATATTGGTGTGCTTCTCATAGTGGTTGGATTTCGTAAAATAATAAATGAAATGTGCTAAATTAAGAAATATGCTCACACTAATTATTAATTCTTTGTAATAAATATTATTTTATTGACAATTAATAAGTTAAAAAAATTACTTGCATTGAAAATTTAAATAAATGTTTTTTTTTTTAATTAACCCAAATAAAAATGGGTTAAAAAATCTAATAATAATCTAATCGCATAAATTTTTTTTTTTTTTTAAATTAAATTGCAAGATTTTTTACGAGGTATAAAAATATTACTCTAATTCAATTGCAATCATAAATTGTAGAAACAAAGTCCATAAAGCTTTTTTTTTGGATATATCTATAAAAATTGCAATATTTTATATCTTATATGCATTTAAAATTGGTTAATGTTGTATATTACTTTTATTTGATTGATGCAAAAAATTTTTACGGCATTAAAGAAAAAAATATAATTTAATTGCAGGCAGTTAGAGAAATTTTACATATTTTTTTTTTTCTTAATCACTTAGTTTTAATGAAATATTTTACTAATCCTTTATTTTAATGAAAATTCATATAGGAAATATTTTCTAATAAACTATATATGTTGTTTTTAAAAATTTAAATTAAATATTTTTTTATGAAACAGGTAGAAAAAAAAACATTCTCGAAATGAAACAAAGAAATGCTTGGGATGGTAATTATTTTGTTTCTTTTAGGAATAAAAAAATAACAGTAACAAATTAAAGAAGAGAAATATTATTTCCTTTGCAAAAACAATATCTATATATAAATAAACCTATGAAAAAATTTAGTTAATAAATCTCCTTGCAGCCTAAAGCCTTACAAGTTTCATTTTTTTTTTTACTTTTTACAGTTATGAAGTAATTTTGTTCTTTGAATTCTCCTCATTAGAGTTTCGGAAATTTACTTGAAAGGCATTTAATCTGCTTATTAATGATTCAAAGGCGGATGAATCTTAATTCCAAAGGTTACAAAACAAAACAAAATGTGCATTTTAAAGACAAATGATGTAAAACAACTCTTCATTTCTCGCAAATGGAAATCAAATGTTTTACTTCTCGCGTTTGGAGATTATTTAAATAAGAAGGTATTAATTTTTAATCCCCAAACTTATGCAAATTCGTAAAGTGTACTAGTTATAACATTTTGTTTGTAAAAATCTCTCATAGTTACCTTCAGAGAACTCTCATTATAAGGTTATTTATGGCGTAAGAATTGCTTTAATAATGGGATATTTATTTTGATATGAAATTTTCGACATGAAGGGAATTAGGAAACATTTTTCTTCCACAAGTGAGTTCAGATGGGATTTATTCAGTTCCTTTTTTTCATGTTTTCGTTTTCAGAAGATTAAATGCATGTTAAAAAATATCAAATTGCTTATAGCTATCAATTTGTTATAACATTTTGAGCATATTTAAATATGTGCATATCATTCTAAAAATATATCATGTATAGTCTTATAATTTTAACGTTTTGGATTCTGATTGACAAAAAGGTTTCTATATAAATGTTCAATAACCTACATTAAATATTAAATTATACTTTCATATAAATGTTGCCAAAAAAAGTTTATTTCAAAGTATATAATAGTATACTGCCAGATACATTAAAATGTTTATTAATTGAAAAAATAAATTTTTATTAGCTATTGTTAACAAATATTGTCATTACAGACAAAATTTTTAAGGATAAGTAATAAAAATTATTTCCATTTTGTTTTGCAAAATTTGCAATTATTGCAAAAATTTAGGTAGCGTAACAATAATTTGAATATATTTATTTACAGCTTGACTGTTAAATATTATTGGAAATTGAAGTGAATTATTGTTATTGGAAAGAAATTCGCCATTATTTTTGCTCAGCTATGAAAAAATTTAGAAATTTAAATAAATTTCTTTAAAAAATAGATTGTCAATTAGAACGATTGCAAAATTCGAATTCAAGAAATAATTTCTTTTTTATTTTAATCACAATAATGTGCGTAATTAAAATGAAAACAATTTTCAGTATTAAAACATTATGTTCTACATAGAAATTTAATTTACATAGTAAAATTTTGGTACTTTAAACTACATAAAAATATAAATATTACTGTATCTATAGTATTTAATTATATTATTTAACACTTTTAAATAATGATGACCATAAAATGCATTCACATGTTTAAAATAATCTTGACACTACCATTAAAATTCCAAAAACAGTTCCCATTAAAATTCCAACAGTTCTCTTTATATATATATATATATGTATATGTATAAACGATACAATATACGTGAATTAAATAAGTATTATTTATATAGAAACATTTATTTTGAACGTATATTAGTAAATATTTCAGTAACATAGGGGCAAATGCAAATCTATAGACTTAAGCCTTCTATTTGTAAATTCCTCTAACTTAAAATAGACTGAATATGCATATACTATTATTACAGTTATTTTCTCCATTGCCAGACAAGAGCGAATCGAATTGCCCCTCGTCAAAATCGATTGGTTCTATTTTTTTCTCTGTCTCATTCGAGTATTTTCAATAGTATATGCAAGTATACACGGGTCCACATTGTGCCCGTAAGAAGATTACGAGATCGCAATAAAAAGAAATTCCCCGGAGTTTTATAAGTCCTTTTTGTCCCTTTGGGAAACAGGGGATACGGAGCCACTTCTTATTATTTTTTAGGCTACAAAAATACAAAAGGGAAAAACTTTGTGTGTTTTTGCCTTTACAAAAACGGAAATAAGCAAGCATTTTGTTGCCGAATCAGTTTTGGCAGGGAAAGAATCGATTCTTCAGACTTCTCAAACTGTTGGGTTTGGTTTTTTTTTTTTTTTATGTTTTTTTCCTTACTGAAAAGTGAGGATTGATATAAAGGTGCGAGAAAATCATCAGTGTTGCATGTCGTGGTAATTCAAATATGAAATATTTTGAGTTTTACATCACATGAATACTTTGAATCAGTTGAAGAACATTGTTAAATTTGTTGAAAGACACATTTTATTATTAAATTCAATATTTTTCATGAAATAAAAAAACAATTAATTTAGCAATATTTATGATTTTTTTTTTTAATTTACGAACGTTTCATAACAATATATCTTATATAATCATCGAAACCTTTTTAATTTTGACACATTTATTATAACGGCAAATTTTAAGTTCTTTATTAATAAATCTAATACTGTTCATAAAATAAAACCAATTAATTTATCCATATTTATGATTTTTTTTTCAATTTACGAATGTTTTAAAGCATTTATTTTAACGTTTTTATTTTGGTACTTTTATTATAACGATTTATAGTTGTTTAATATTTAAATTTTTGGTATTTATAATACAGAAATTATTTTCTTTTAAATGAAATATTTAGCATAACATAAATATTCAATAAATATGTTTTACATAATATTATTTTAAGGCTAAAAATCGAATTAATATGGTACATAAAATCCATATACGGGTTTATATAGTATACTGGATGCAGTCAAATTTATATTCAAATATATATATACGTTTGTATAACACATGTGTGTTAACGCAATATTCCCTTGTTAAGTTATGTATCACATAATGTATAACAATAATAATAAATAAAGTATGAAATCCATAAAAGTAAAATTAAATTGCATTGAGATAAAAATTTTCGATATAAAAACTTCGAATTCTTTTCGGTGGTTTATCATTTCCCAAGCATTTCATGTTCGAACATTTTATTTAAATGCACCAAAAAATTATTAGAAACCATTGCAAAGAAAACATAGATTCCAAATTGATTTACCATTAGTTTGAAAAATAAGTAGCTTTTTTCTTTCACCACCTATTTAATTTTTTTTTCTCAATAAACTACCTTAAACTAATTGGGGATCTACAGGGCCAAAATCCCGCACTGCGATTTAAGTAAAATGCTTAAAAATAAAATTTATAAAGAAAAAAAGTTGAGAAATCCTGGAAAAATTTGGTAGGAAAACATTTTTAAAACACGCGAAATATTAGAAGGGGTTAAAACAGCTGAAGGAAGAAGACCTAGAAGACTAATCTCGAACTAAAAACTTTTAGGTGCGAAAATTTTTACTCTTAAAACTCTCCGTTAGTGTTAGCAGCAGCGTTCACAGTGCATTAAAACTTAGCGCTATTGATTTTCGATCAGAAATAAATCAAGGACCATTAGTTCAATATTTTTTTAGTTTAACTTTTTCCTTAACTTTTCTGCCTGTCGTGTAGTAGGTTGCGTCGTCAAGTTACTAGGTGAAACAAAACATGAAAAATTTCACGCCTCACCTAAAAATAGTTCAGTTTTTTTTTTCTTATATGGTAATGAGATTTAGGTATAATTCAGTTCATTTACTAACATATTTTGTTAATTTTATGGATAATTTTTACTCAAAAATTAAAAATAATTTTTTAAAACAAAAAATTAAAAATAATTTTTAAAACAAAAAATATAAATATTATATATCGATTTTATACATCCAAAATACTTAGTAATTAATATTTATTTTAAATTAAATGATATAATTAATGATATATAATGATAATATAATAATTAAATGATATTAATTAATATATTAAATTAATTGGAAAATCGCTTTATTTTATTTTATTTGATTTATTATGTCAATTTCTTCTTACAATGATTTGAAATGCTTCTTATAATCTTTAAACACATATAGTGATATTGAATGAAAAAAATGACTTAAATTAAAATTTTTTCATATAAAAATATTTTCTTAAATACTTAATTAAAAGCAAAATAGATTATGATTTTAAATAATTTTCTATTTCAGGGTTTTTTTTTTTTATTAAATATTTTATTGATATTCTGAAAAGAGTTCATTGTTTAATCAAGTAAAAAAATGTTTTAGAGTTTCATTATAAAAATATTTAAAGACGAAAAAATGGTTCTAGTTTATTAAATTAATAGTATAAATTCAATTTACCTAGCAAGATATTATCAATATATTTTTAATTCTTTAAAATTAAACTTGGTTTATTATTTAAACTTTAATTCAATAAATGTAGACTTAGTTTATAATAACAATTAAATTATGGCAATTAATGAAAATGAAGTTATTAAACATTTACCCAAGATATGAAAAATAGGCTTTTTTTTTTTTTCGTAATTATTCTAATTTCCATTTTATTTAATCTAGTTTTATTACCTGTGAGCAAATAATTAAATCGAAATTTTTATAATTGTTTTTAAATTTTATTTTTTATTATGTAAAGAATATTCCTTTTGCCAAAAAGAATTAATCTTATTTAAAGTCTACAATGCATACATACATTGTATCGTTTAATTATTTGCCCTTTGATTAAATATGCATTTCTTTAAAAAGAAATAAATATTGTTTTACGTTATCCACCACTGGAAGCAAAGCAAAGCTCTACTTATTAATGATCCTTGTACATATTCAATGATGTGAGTTCATTTAGTTTGTTGTGTTTGTATTTCAGTGTTTGTCTTCTCTCAATAAAAATTACATCACTGCTTCTAATTAATTTTTATAGACATCATTAATTTTAAACATTACTTTTTTATTTCAAATATTTGTTTCATTTGCAAATCGTCCTTTTGCAAATTTATAACCTCATTTTTTAATAGAAAAGGATTAATAATTAGTGAATTAAGTATAAAATTTATGTAATTTATTCTTGTGGATAGTTTTATAACCAAAATGCAAAGCAATGAATTATTTCGTAAATGAATTTAAAATGGGTACTAAAACCTAATCAAATATATGAACTGAATCATTTGTATTCGAGTAGTGAATTTAATTAATGTTTATGTTTCGTAAACAAATATTTAAAACTCTTTAATGGGAATTGCAAATATGATTAATTAAATTGTCGTGTCATTTTCTGAATGAAATTGTCAAAAGGAAGGAGTTTATTGTAGAAAATTTAAATGGTCGTAATTGAAATGTCTTACTTATGAATTATAAAGTTAAGTTTTTTATTGTCTTTTATAATACGTTACTTTCGTAATTAAAATTAATGACAGAATGACAGAGTGAGTAAATTGCTTTTATACAATTAAAAACAATTTCAATTTATTTTTTGTTTTTTGTAAAGAAAACTGATTTTAGTACATGTTAATAAATTACAAATAAATTATTTCGATGTAATCTGTTTTTGTTAGAAAATCTTTTGTTATTTTTAACAATTTATCTTATTTTTTAAAGTTCCATTTCATACTAATATTTAATATTTTTTTAATTAATTAAGTAAATAAATTTATATCAATGATGTGTTGTTTATCGAACTTTTCATTCTTAAAACTTGAATGAATCGTTCATGTAATTTGATCATTATTTCATAGTGTAATGAATTCAAATATTTTGAAAGATTTACATTTTTATTTTCGTCTAAAATACATTTTTTAAGTGTAACAAAAAAAAATCTCAAACTGCATTTTTGTGATGAAAGTATAGTTGAAATAATAAACATTTTTAAATCTACCCTAAAGTTAAAATTAAAAGAAAACTAAACATTTAAATACAATATGTTTTAAGAAAATTGTAAATTATTTAATAAATTATATGTATCACAGGAACATCAGAAAATTACGTTAGTATCAGAATCATTGTTAAACAAGCAAATTAAACTTGTGTATAATTTCTGATTAAATATTCAAAATGAAATTCATATCTTTGTATATAAGAAAAAAATCTTAAAAATTGCTGTAGAAAAGGAAATATATAGTTGAAATTTTTGTGATATGAGTTAGACATAGAAATGCCACATATTAAAATAACATTATGACATAATTATTAAATGTGATTTCATCCTTCATTTAAGTGTTATTTATATAATTTTGCATATCTACAAGGACAATAATTTTGATTTCTGTGTAAACCCCTTTTACGTAATTTTTCAAACGTGCGCTGCATTGTATTGAAGTTTATAGCTGCATCTGTATGCATTCCATACGAATTACATCTGTCCTGTGCAAATTGTGTATAAATATAATTCTTCAGCAAATGTGCAATGGTTTAAGGGATGCGGGATCGTGGTGATGTTGTACAGTGGCCCTTGGCCGGATTTCTGTCTGCATTTCTACCAGAGCTGAAGAAGTTCTGTAAAAATAAAAGCTGTTATTAAAACAATGTGTCCTGTTTCTTTCATTTTAGTATTTTTATTGTGTTATATTGTCATTTTTCTAGGGACAATAAGTTAATATGTTAATTTAATTTGGCATCAAACTTATCTATTCATGAGATGGATACAAGTTACATATTACATGAGATATGCAAAGGTTAAATATCTATGTGAGGTATGTACAAGTTGCTTAGATCCATGATAAAATTGTTTCATTAGTAATATATACAATGAAAAGCATATATACAACGAATATCGAAAACATTTATACTGACTTCAAACTTATCGTGGAATAATATTATATTGTTTTCATTTTCACTACTTCGTTTCAAAAGTTTCCTCTCTCTTAAAAACAATACAAAAAGCAAAAGTTTTTATGCGAAATGGCCAAATAGGGACCGCTGGGATATGGCGACATTTTTGTGGCGCCAAATGTGGTAATTTGATTTTCATGTATTGTTTACCATTCGCTTCACTTACAATCGAAACATTTTCTTTGACGCACTTTGGCGAAAGAATTTTGACGCCACATCCCAGCGGACCCTATTCTGCGATTTTGCTGTTGAAAATTTTTACTATCACATTTTTTTGTTATTCTATATAGAGTTTTTGTGGATTTTAAGAAATCATAACTTTTATAAACTTTTTACAAATAGAAACAATGCAGTAATTCATGAGAATCTATATTTCACATAATGTGCAGAAATTTATTCCACATAGATGTAAAAGTAAAACAGTACAAAATCCCCAAACACTTTTATGCTAGATTAAAAGAACAGAAATACAAGGTATGTAAACATAGTTTCACAAAAAATTATTAAACATTTTTATGTTACAAGTTATTTACATTTTACAAGTTATCTTAATTTTATCAGTAATTCTTCCTTCAAATTATTCATTTTCAGTTTCCTGGGGCAGATGTATAACTGAAATACTATTTTATTTTTAATACTAACTTTAGAATATGATTTACAAAAAATGAAATGTTTTAAAAATTCAAATATTTAAAACTTTTTTACCAACAGAAAGTCAAACTAAATATTCTGTATTTATTTTTGTAGAATAATTTTGTGAGTAATCAAAATGTTATTTTCATGCTTTATAAAACTGACTACATTTCACAAAAAATAGGAGACAAGCGAACACTAGCATAAAAATATGCATCACTAGCAGGTGGATCTCGAGACCTAGACATAACATCGGAATTAATCACAGCAAGCCACTGGGAGAAAGATAGTAGAATAAATTTATGTTTCAAAATTACGCAGGTGTTTTATTTTAAACTTAAATAAAAGTAAAAAAAAAAGTAGTGCATTTTTTAATAACTCTATATTTTGATGAAAAATTAAAATTTTTAAAAACAGTTTAATAAAAACATAAACGTTTAAATGTGTAAAAAATACTTTGATTATTGTTTTGTAATTTATTAAAATTGTGTTCAAAGAATTAGCTATGGTTGTTATTAGATAATGCATAATCTTCGTAAGATCAGCATACATTTATCAACAAACTTTTAGGGTTAAGAATAAAAAAAATATCAAAGAACACCATAATTATATACACACATAATTTAATGAAATAAATAATTTTCTAGAAAACTGCCATGTTTTCATTATTTTATTAACTTATTTATTTTTTTAAATACTGCTATTAACTAATATGTTTAGTCATCTTTTTGATACATAAAAAAAAAAAATAGAAGGAAATAATTATTTTGTTTATGTTTCCCCAATTTTCAAATTTAATAAAATATTTTCCTTTTTTTTTTTTTTTTTTACTGATTCATGCTTTTGTTTCAATTAAACAAATGTTGCATGTTATGTATGTTTCAGACTTTAAATCATAAGATGCCAAAGAGATCATTCTAACTGATAATCATCAACATTATTATTAGAAATAATAATGATGATCAGAAATTAGTTAATTAAAAATAATAATGTTATACACAATTCCTTTGAATAAAACAAAGAGATTTGATTCCATATTAAACATTCATAAATGGCTTTTATTTCAACACTATTTTTTTTAAACTTAATAACAACTAAAATGTTGTTGTCAATCTACAGTAACAAAAAAAAAAAGGTAAAAAACAGATATCATTAACTGTAGATGTTCAATTGAACTCAAGGGGAACACAGCAACCTATATGTACACGCGAAAAACAATATTCAAAAATTCAATATAACAGATTATGCATATAATTTTATAGATATCCGGCATTTATCTAATCTACATTTAAACATTACTAGAAAAATATAAAATTTTATATATGACAAATCGTTTGTTACGCATATGCATAGTGGCCTGTTATGCTTAAAATCTTAATCAAAATTGAAATTTTTAATTTGCTCTCTTCTTTTTTATTATGAACTTTTCATAAAATCTAAAATATTTTTCCATTTTTTTTTTTTAAAATATATAATTTAAAAAGCTATTTTTTTTAATTTTTTATTTTTCTATAACTTATCAAAGAATAAATAATTTAAATAATTTTTTTTAATATTTTATATAAATCCTACTTAATCCCTCCTCCATATAAATAATATTTCATTTCTAGAATGCTATGAACAATTTAAATAAGAAAAAATAAATAAAATCAAATGAAAATGCATTGTTATTTTTAGTGTTCTTTTAAACGCATTAAAAAACAGAATTTCATTTTCTTTTGTATCAATACGTTTTGATACAAAAATAAATAACAATAATTTAGCTATTGATTAAATTAGATATACAGATTTGAATATAAGAATTTTGATATACTAATGCTCTAGTTCTTTACTGTATTAAAATACAAAGAAGTCATCAGAAAATAACTTCTCTATTTTTCTCAACTTCATGCCATTTTCATATAACAAAGTATACTGAAATTAAATTTTGTTTACTTTATTTTAAACAGTAAAAATTGAAAATTTTCATAATGCAACTAGTATTCAGCAAATATTATTTATTTTATTCAAATAAAAGTGAAAAAAACGATTTTTTTTTGTTTAAATGAATGATATGCTTAAAATTGATTTAGTCAAAAATTAATTAAACAAGAGCATTAATATTTTAATTAAAAATCAGCCTGATTATCAAATTGCCTTATCTTTTAAATGTTATCTAATCCCTTTTGACTCATTAATTTGGTAACACATAAAATGTGTCAACTTAATGAATGAATAACATAATTTTGAAAAATTATGATAACCTGATTCTTAGACAAAATTATTTTTGATTTTAACTGCGTTCACAGCGCTCATTTTTGTTTAATTGTTTACAAAGAACAAAAAGCGTACAGATGTAATTAAAAATGATATTTCATTCCGAAAATGGAGCCTTTAGTTTTGTATGTTTATTTTTCCATGTTATCTCATTATCTGTACTGTTTTTAGTATTTTTCATTAATTTACTTATCAAAAGTGCAATGTAAAAAAAAAAATCATAAGAAACATAAGTTTTTTTATTTTTTTATAAATTTATCATTTTTATATTCTTGTAAATTTAGCGTATTTTTGCAGGATAAAAAATAGACAGGAAATGTGTATGTTTTGTTACAAATTTCAATTTTTATTAGATGAATGTAATAGAGATTTCCCAAGTTCCAATATATAATTAATGAATACTCATTATATAATTAATACGATACATATACATCATATAATTATTAGAATACATACCAACATTACAATTATAATTAAAAAAGATTATTATACATTCAAAGTACACATTTTTTTTTTAACATCTTTCAGCTTTGTGTTTTACTTATGCTTGTCACAAATAGCTCATTGATAGACGAAGAGGTCCCCTTTTGCTTTCCAGGAGGAATTTTAGGGGTAACTGCAGTGCATTTACATGTCATATGATAGAAACACTGAAAAAAACTCCTGTAAGCCAGCCATATTATTGATGCTATACACTTAACATCGTTGCCACACACAAACTCCACCGAGTCTACTCGCTTTGGAGAGTAGTTATCGCAATTGATACCGCCAATAGATTGAAATTTGAGATCTTATGCGTGTCAGTAGGAACTTGCAAGTATTAAAATAAAGATATTGACATTTAGTTCACGTTTATTTTAGTAATAAATATATTTATTAATTATATTTTTAAAAATGAAATAAATCATTCTAAATAACTAAAAAAACAAAATCTAAGTGCTTAATTTATTTTCAACTAAAAAGTTTTGCAATTAAAAGAAATAGGATGAAGCAAACATATTATTGCAGTGGTCACCCTATGGTATTTGGTATTGTGCTATTGGTCCTGTGGGTAGAAAAATATATGATCAGGTATAAAAATATACAGTAGAACCTCTGTAAGTCGAACTTCAAGGGAGACGCCAAATAATTCGAGTTTTCGACTTATGGAGGATTTGAACTTACGCGGATTTTGTAAGAAAATATTCGACTTGTAGAGGTTTAGATTCTTTCTAACTTATTTTGAGTTACAGAGGTAAAATAAATAAAAATCCAAGTTACAGAGGTAATAAACATGTTTATTTGCAACTTAAAAGTTAATTATGTACTACAATAAAAAATCAAAATAATTCCGAAACAACCTTAAAATTAAAAACATTATGCATTAAAAAAGTCAGTTATTATTTTTTTTTTTCTTTAGACAATTCGATCATTCTCTATCTATAGCATTATCTAAGCTATAAAGAGCAGAAAATTCTTTTTTCTTCCAAGTTGCTATTTCATAGAATTGGTTATTCTATTTACTATATAATCATACATTGTTTTCTAAGAAACAATGACGTGCATTGTCGGCAAAACCTTAAAGTTGGTAACTTATTTTTCTTCGAGCTATAGAGGTAATTAGCTTCAAATGATCTAGTTGTAAAAGTTGTAAAAATGATTGTAAAATCAAACATTGTTAATGTTGGAGATACAGAGGTCCAATTTTTTTTCGAGTTACGGAGGGAAAATATATACCAAAATGGCTTGTGGGGATTGACTCATTATTTTGACTTAATAGAGGGTTGAAATTTCGAGTAATGGAGGTTTTGGGGCTTGAAGGGAAGGGAACAAAAGCTTTTTTTCGAGTTGTGGAGGTTTTCGACTTATCGAGGTTCGACTTAAAGAGGTTCTACTGTATATAATTATTCTTTCTCTTGTCAGTTTCCCCATTCAAAGACAACTTTCAATACAAACAACTAACCTTTCTGTTTGCCTTTTTTTCCTCTTTCTTCACATAAAATGTCGACAAACGGCTATAATGCGCCAAAAAGTATTTCCGAAAAACTATGAGTGGCAACTTCCATGGTTGGCTACTATATCCCGTCGTCTGTAAATAGTAGTTTGTGGAATTGACCATCTGCATATAAAACTGTGAGCGTTAGTAGCGGATGCTTAGTTGTCAAAAATTTATATATATAGTACGCCTACATTATTTATAGGTTTTTAAATGCGTCCCGAACTTCAAATTGTTTGAGAACCACTAAGGAATAATGAATGAAAAACTAAATAATTTCACCATTTCAAAATTTTTTAAATATTATTTACCTATATTTGGATATCCATGTCTGAACAATTTTGTTAAAAAATATGAACTAAATAGGTTTTAGCATTTTATCACATTATCTCGCTACACTCAAAGCTACTTCGTTGAATGAAATTTTGAAATTAACTAAGCTTTTGGCAATCTCATAAAATACATGATGAAATCTTAAAATTAAACATTTACTAATAGCTACTGTCTTGATAGTCAACACCATTAAAAACAACAAACTCAGCCAACACCATTCTGAATCCAGGATAATGCTAGACAAACTAAGGTACAAAAATCTTATTGACAGATTTTTTTCTACACTTATTGAAATAAATTGGAATACATTTTTTTAACTTTGTAAATGTTTACTTCTCAAAAAACAAGAACCGAGTTGTTTGTTGTGTTTTAATTTCTTAAATCTATTCATTAAAAAGAATTAACAAATGAGGAAGCAACGCCAGAAAAGCAACCACTGGCAACTAAGCAAACATGTGCGTAAGTCAATACTGCAAAAGAACCTAAATAACATTTACAAGCAGTTAGGAAATTAAATAAATTAAACAACTGTTCTCACAATTTTGTTCAATCTATTTTTTCAGACAATGAAACAGATTTTAAAGACATATTTTTTGAGATTAAAAAGGTGATGCACCAAGGATCTGTAGCAGCCTAGTGGATGATGTGCTAGGTTTCCAACTATCTGAAGGAATCTAATAAGAAAGCCCAATTGAAAATTCTCGTATCTACACAAAGAATGGGCACCACAAATTTCAATCGAATTTAAGAAATCGGAAAAGGCGAACCTATAAATGCTTTCGTGCACTTTTTATAAATGCTTTTTTTGCACTAAAATAAGTATTCCAATGTCAATAAAGCAGGTCACTACTAATGCACTCTTTTTGCAATGCTGAATCTGATTCATATCTGCCATTTCAATGGCAAATAATCTCATGTCAAAATGCTGGCATACGCAAGCACTAATTATAATCACATTAAACTACATAATTCCTATCATATACTACAATGACGGCATTTATAAACACTGTGTGCATGTCCTTGAAAATATTATGCGAAGAATTTTTCAAATTGCAAAATAATTTTCAAAAATATTTTTAAAAACTGAAATGAAAAATATTTTTTTGTTTTTTTTTTTGGTCGATTAGAACTTCCTCAAACAATTGATGATACTTGGAAGTATCAGAAGATGAACTATGCTAGAATAATAATAGACATGTGAAACTTTTGAAACTCAAGAAATTTATTTTAATTTATATAAAAGCGCAATTTTTGAAATGAACAATAGCTACTTAATGAGCGTGTGGAACAAAAATTTGGCAATTTCAAATTGAAACATAAATATTCATGAAAACAACAAATACTAATTTTTACAAATTCTTTGTATTTATATTAAAAATATGGTATTCAAGAAATTTTATGTTATACTAGAACATATGATTAAATAAATCTAACAATAATACCAAGTTGCAGATCTTTTAGCCACTAAAAAGTGTTACCAGGTGCACCACGGGAGGTAGATCTTCAGCGCATTGGAAGTAATGATTAAATAAATAAACAATTTAAATTACAGAAAATATTTAAGTCGGAACAAACAAACTTAATAATATGATATGAAATTCAACTTATTTTACTAAAATTTATTTAAAACAATAATGAATATAAGGAAATTCTATTTTTCGAAAAATATCACAGATTTCATTGAATAAAAATAAAATTATTATCATTGTTTTTTTTTTTTTTTGGTTGAAACTAATTAGACTTTCTTTAAAAAAATAGGTTCATAAATTTTTTTTTCATTTATTTAATGTTTTTAATTTTTTTCATTTATTTCATATTTTTAAATATTTTTCCTATACTTTATTTTTCAAAAATATTTTCATCATTTTTTTTAGTGAAAACACTTATGCGGTAAACAAGTTAGCTCATATTTTAATTTAGAATTATTGGTTATCATGTTTGTGCCTGGCGTTATTGTTGTTCATATTTGTATTTGGAATAGTTTGTTATTCTAATATAGTTCTAGTTATCTTATAAGCATACGCGATAATATATATATATACATACATATAAAATGTAGATACTACAATCGTTGAACCAATCAATACTGTCATTTTATGCTACGCCTTGGTGCAATTTCTTCCATTTAGCATTTATTTCCAAGTATGTTCCATCACATTTTCTTAATATTTGATAACATGTTCAAAATACGTATTTGTAATCTCCCAGCTTGAAAACATACAGAGATACAAAATTGTGATTCTTCTTTGAAATTTCTCTCTCCCCCACCTCCACTTCAACTCCCCAAAGATTTCTTCTCCCGTGTTTGCGGAAAAGAAAAAGTAACGATTTCAATTCAACAAATAGTGCACGAGTTTTGAATTTTTCTTTCACCCAGAACCGTAAATTTGATATCGAAGCAGCATGTGTATATATATGTTTTTAAGCTTTCAGCAAAAAAAAAAAAAAAAAAAAAAGTGGGAAAGAAGAGATAGAATTCTTCGCTCCAGATCATATCTTTAACACAAATCCACATGCTCGAACACATACGGAACAAAAGGGGAAAAAAAAAAAAGAAAATCAAAAGAAACATAAACTCAGAAAGAAAGAAAGAAAGAAAAAAAATGAAAGAGTGTACGAAATTTATCCTTTAAATTCGTGTCGAAATTTCTTTGAAAGCACGTCTGTTTGCACTTTCAAAGCTAGGGCGGAATTCGTAAGTGATTGCTGTTTGTCTAACACCCGGGAACCATTGCAGAACTCTAGTGCTCAAATGGGTTCAGAGGTAGAATCATCTAAGTCACAAAAATGCCAATGATTTTAAAATACTCAAAGGAATACTGAGATATGCATTTGTATCTGAAAATCTTCTGGAAGGATATTCATTGCACATCCATACAGCGGGGAAGATCAAAAAATTAAACATCCGATCTTACAATATATTAAATATCATTCACTGACGAACGAGATCGGTTCATGGAACTAGATATAAAACAAAAAACATCGGATTTGAGTAATGCTGGTATCATACGCCACAATCTATGATTTGAAGAACAAAGCATTGTGGCACAAATTTCTAGCCACATTGTGATAAAAGCTAATTAGCTATGTGTAAGAAGACACGGGCATGCTTCCATTGATAGTATTAACTACAATCTTTTCTTCGAAAAACTAATAGATTTATTCGAAATTGAGAAAGCAAATCTTCTAAATTGTGACATAAGGAGGCCTCTTAGTTTCGATTGTCAGGATCTGTTTTAACTCTCAAATCCGGGTAGCTCTTCTTAAAACCTAGACGGTATAACTCATCTTGTTTTTCTAAAGTACAGCTTTAATCCATCAATTGTTACATTATAAAGCAATCGTAAATTTAATGGATGCATAATCCAACATAAAACTAATTTTCATAAATTAAGGAAAAAAAAAACTGCGATTACAGTTCCAAAAAGGAATAAATTTCGTATACCGCATATACCATACATACTTCAATCATTCAAAACTAGACAATATTGCTTTTCTATGCTATGCCTCTGTGCAATTTCTTCCATTTAGAATTTATTTCCAAGTATGTTCCATCACATTTTCTTAATATTTGATAACATGTTCAAAATACGTATTTGTAATCCCCCAGCTTGAAAACATACAGAGATACAAAAATTGTGATTCTTCTTTTGAAATTTCTCTCTCTCCCACACCTCCACTACTTCAACTCCCCGAAGATTTTCTTCTCCCGTGTTTGCGGAAAAAGAAAAAGTAACGATTTCAATTCAACAAATAGTGCACGAGTTTTGAATTTTTCTTTCACCCAGAACCGTAAATTTGATATCGAAGCAGCATGTGTATATATATGTTTTTAAGCTTTCAGCAAAAAAAAAAAAAAAGTGGGAAAGAAGAGATAGAATTCTTCTCTCCAGATCATATCTTTAACACAAATCCACATGCACGAACACATACGGGAACAAAAGGGGAAAAAAAGAAAATCAAAAGAAACATAAACTCAGAAAGAAAGAAAGAAAAAAAAAATGGAAGAGTGTACGAAATTTATCCTTTAAATTCGTGTCGAAATTTCTTTGAAAGCACGTCTGTTTGCACTTTCAAAGCTAGGGCGGAATTCGTAAGTGATTGCTGTTTGTCTAACACCCGGGAACCATTGCAGAACTCTAGTGCTCAAATGGGTTCAGAGGTAGAATCATCTAAGTCACAGAAAATGCCAATGATTTTAAAATACTCAAAGGAATACTGAGATATGCATTTGTATCTGAAAATCTTCTGGAAGGATATTCATTGTATATCCATACAGGAGGGAAGATCAAAACGACGAACGAGATCTGTTCATGGAACTATATATAAAACAAGAAATATCGGGTTTGAGTAATTCTGGTAGAGTGGACCACAATGATTTGAAGAACAAGTCATCCGGCATTATGACACAAATTTCTAGCCACAATGTGATAAAAGTAATTTATTACGTGTAAGAAAACAATGGCTTTCTTCTATTGATATTATTAACTACAATCTTTTCTTCGAAAAACTAATAGATTTATTCGAAATTGAGAAGTCGAATCTTCTAAATTGGGGCATAAGCAGACTGCTTAGTTTCGATTGTCAGGATTGGTTTCTAACACACAAATCAGGGTAGTTCTTAAATCCTAGATGGTATAACTCACTTTGTTGGTCTAAGCAGTTTTAATCCATGAACTGCTACATTACAAAGAGATTTTAAATTTAATGGATGCATAACCCAACAGAAAACTGATTTTCAAAAATTAATGTATAAAAATTGGGATTATAGTGACAAAGAGGAATAAATTTTCATAAAATGTACATAGTCTAAATAAGTTGTATTCTGTATCAGAACATGACATGAAAGTTAGTGGAACATCCATCGTTCAACATTATGAGATATGTGGTCGCAAATGGGCTTTAAAATCATCTACAGTTTCTGCAATTTAGAAACTTAACGTAAGTTAGTTAAAAAAAGTTAAGAAATAAGTTAATTAGTTAAATTTCGAGATATTCGTATTTTAGATATTAGTATTCAACATTGTTTATCCGGAGAAATAACATGGAAAGTTTTGGAGGGAATGGTAGCTGGCCTGTATTAATATGTAATAAGATGACTGAATGAAAGCCCTTTTGTATTTATAGTATAATTTCTTAAGAATTTGATCAGTTTCATAGAAGATAAAGCTTATTATCGGAAGAAATACGAATTCCTTTGAATTGCAAGTGATGTAGATGACCTCTATTTACAACAACAAACTGAGAGAACGATTTTACCAACTGATCTCAAATCTTCTCCTGTATTTAATCACTGGAAAATTGGTATACATAAACAATTATGTACCACAGATCTCGCGAACGAGTTTTTTTATGTAAGATTCCAGTATTGTGTGTATACCTCACACCCACTAAAATGATAGATATAATCGGCCTGCACGCATGTCAAATGAAATGCGAGTTAATTGAAATTAATATATTTAACTGATAAGTCCAGATTTTATATATAAAGGGACTCAATAAGATCGTCGATCCCAGTCATGTCTATGAGAGAAAAATTTGGTAAGTAAAATTGAGGAAGTATATTTTTGAATGGAAGCACTGGCCCGACCCAAGTTCTATGTATGGTTGGTATGAGGCACATTTACAGTTCATTTATAAAGAGGCTTATAAACGATAGGATCGAATTTTCTTCCTTATTCAAGTGCAATTGGTGATTTCTACTTCAACAAGACGATACAAGCAAACTCAAATAGGTTTTACACATGCCAGTTGGCCTACACGTTATCTCGACTGAGCAATCGGACTTGAATCTGATGAAATATGCTAGGATACTTGAATCCGTCGAAATATGTTAGATTATTCTAAGAAACATATTCATGTATCATCAAAGAAAAAAGTTCTGTTTTTCTTTTAGGTCTAATTTATGAGACTCAAAAGAAAAACAATAATGCTGTTGGCTAATTTCCTTCATATCCAATAAATAGAAATTTCTCAATAGCTGTTTTCCTTTTCTTACCTTAATTTAAAAAACCAGTGTAGTACACAGAAAAGAAAAAGAATTGTCAACTGAAAATACGCTAATTGGCATACTGTTACTGTCAATAAAGTAAATACTGTTAGTGATACAATTGACGAATAAAAAAAAGTTTTACTTATCATCTGATTCAATGAATCTATGTATCTGACATGAGTCTGGATGTGCTTATTTTTCCAAAGCATCTTTACAGCGATGGTAAGTTTATTGTTTGAGTCTGCTATAATTTTTTAATCGGCATTATGTCTTGTAAAAGAGAACTCTGAATCTACAAACTTATTTTTAGCATAAAATAAGAGCTCTTGTAATCAATTTTCGAGGTGCTATTAAAAACGTTTCTATATAGTATATGGATGATAATGTTCACTTTTATCACATGATGTGTGTTGATGATCTTGTGAAGAGCAAATAGACTCATAGAATAACTTCTTTCTCAACCGACATATACTCTAGAAATTTGCACGCCAGGAAATTGTGAAAAGGCATTGCATCTTATCTTGAAGTTTAAGTAGGGGTTAAAATTTTGACAAAAATTTCCTGGATGATTCGGTTTAGAGTGTATGCAACTGATTCTATTTATACATTCGAATTAGAGGTGGTCATATATCTCCCTAAGGTTTCAGTAATATCTATAATTAAAATATTATGATTATTTTGACTATCATTCCAAAAATTATAAATTGGTATACTTTTTGTTGCATCCTGTATTTTCTGTATATTCCTTTAAATATATGTTTAAGTATTTATGGGATAGGTTTGTTTCTTGTTTATTATACACTGAAGTGACAAAAGTCATGGATAGCAATATGCAAATTTTCAGATGGCAGTAGCATCGCGTAGAACAGGTATAAATGCGCAGTGCTGCAGAGCCATTTCTGTTCAAGCTATTCATGTGAAGAGGTTTTGACGTGATGATGACCGCACGACGGGAATTAACAGACTTTGAACGCGAAATGTTAGTTGAGCTAGACGCATGGGTCATGCCATTTGAAATCGTTAGGAATTCAACATTCCCAGATCCACTGTGTCAAGAGTGTGCCGAGAGTATGACATTTCAGGCATAACATCCCACCATGGACAGCGCAGTGGTCGACCGCCTGCACTTAACGACCGAGACCGGCGACGTCTGCAAAGAGTCGTAAATTCTAACAGACAAGCAACACTGCGTCAAATAACCGCAGAAATCAATGGGACGTACAAGGGACTTGTCTGTTAGAACTGTGAGGAGAAATTTGGCTTTCTTTGGGCTATTCTTAGCAGAAGACCGACTCGAGTGCCTTTACTGACAGAACGACATCGCTTGCAGCGACTCTCGTGGGCACGTGAGCATATCGGTTGGTCCCTAGATGAATGGAAAACCGTGGCCTGGTCCGATGAGTCACGATTTCAGTTGGTAAGAACTGATGGTAGGTTTCGAGTGTGGCGCAGACCCCACGAAGCCATGGACCCAAACTGTCAGCAAGGCACTGTTCAAGCTGGTGGTGGCTCCGTAATGGTGTGGGCTGTTTTTTCATGGCATGGACTTGGTCCTCTGGTGCGACTGGACCGAACATTGACTGGAAATGCTTATGCTCAGCTACTTGAGATCACTTGCAGCCATTCATGGACTTCATGTACCCATACAACGATGGGATTTTTATGGATGACAATGCGCCATGTCACCGGTCCACAACTGTTCGCGATTGGTTTGAAGAACATTCTGACAATTCCAACGAATGATCTGGCCACCTAGATCGCCCGACATGAATCCCATCGAGCATTTATGTGACATCATCGAGAGGTCTGTTCGTGCCCAAAATCCTGCACCATCAACGCTTTCACAATTATGGACATCTATCGAGACAGCATGGCTCAATATTCCTGCAGAAGACTTCCAACGACTTGTTGAGTCCATGCCACGTCAAGTTGCTGCACTTCGCCGGGCGAAAGGAGGGCCGACACGATATTAAGAGGTATCCCATGACTTTGTCACTTCAGTGTATTGTGATCTTTATTAACATAATTCATTAGATCTTACTCTACCCCTAAAAATGTTGTTGTATCTTAATTTATGGACGTCAATGTATTAAAATTGCTGTAAATGCATTAAAATTAGTGGGTGAATACATTTTAAAAACATCATGTAATTTTAACTGAAATTTCTCGAAAGATATGAACACATACACAGGCATTTCATGTCATTTATATTGTATCGGAAATATCATTACTGAAGTTGAACTTAATGAAAAACCTTTTGTTCATTTTGCACTGCCCTGATATGCAATAGAAAGAATTTTCTTTCCTATATTCTGTTTCGTGATTAGAAAACATTAAATGAATGTGAAAACTTTGAATTTTCCACGTCATAATGACTTAATGGCATAAAACATGTAAAATAAACATGCAATGTGCCATTTCCTAACAAACCATGTGTCATAGTTACGGACGTTTTGAATAAACATTTGATCAAAAATTCACATTCAAGTACAAAAATGTATTGTAAATAACGCTTTTTTTTTTTCATGACTGTTAAAAAGGAACTCACGCATTTTTTGAATCGTAAATCTTTTTTCTTGCAAAATATTCCTAAAAGTAACTTTACAATAGTTAAATAAAATGCCTTTTGTAGATAAATACATTACTCAACAGAAGAAGCAACACCATAAAAGACTGGGTAGAATGTGATAAAAATGTATACACAGTCAGAGAATGCATATGTAAATAAGTGAAGTCATTTATAAGAAGATGATTTAATTCTGTGGTGAAATATGCAAAGTTATCAGTGGGAAGTAGGACCAACTCTCACTGCTATGCAAGCAGCAGTCCTACCAGGTACAGATTCAAATAGTCTGTGAATAGTGTAAATGAATGATGAAAGCAATTAATATCTTCCATCTTCTACAATTCGTCTTCCGATTGAAGCTTGGGAAGAGTAGACAAATGAAGGCCAATCACTTGTCAGATATGCTCGATCGGTGAGATATCGAGGCCAAGGCACATTGCAGGCCAAGGAAACAACTGGATAAATGTGCTGCAAATGTTTGCTGATGCAAACATAAAACTTTTGTAAAATTATAAGAATTAGAAAAGGCTAAGTTATTTTGCAAATTAACTTACTTCCATAAATTATTCTATAAAACGTATTTTGTTAAATATTACAATAATAAACGTTTAGTCTATCCTTTTACGAGGGTCACTCTGAAATTTTTGAGACACGGCTAAATGGTACAAGTTTAACTTACGAAATTTTAAGAGTGTTCAAAGTAGTCCCTCCAACATCGATGCACTTTTTCAGACGATTTTTCCAAATATCAAATGCTTCACGCCATCCATTTCTTGAATTGATGAAAAATATGCTTTTTATAGCCTCATCAATCTCATCTTCGGAATGAAAGCAGCGACCACGTAAATTTTTCTTGAGATTAAAAAACCCAAAAGTCACACATAGCAAGATCAGGAAAATAGGGTGGATGTTCTATCATTTTGATGTGTTTTTGTTTATGAAATTGGACTGTCGATCTTGCCGTATGAGAAAATGCATTATCATGGTGAATCATGAGCCTCTTACATTCACTTCATGAAGAATTTCTGGTAGACACTTTAGCGGTGCGTACCCGTTAGCTGTGACTGTCTACTGTCTCTCCATCTTGATGGCTTTGACCAGTCCTGCACTTCTGAAGAAAACGGCATACATTACTTTTTACATTGCTCGTTGTCTTTTCACAATTGTTGGTTTGTGGTCATCTTCAAAGACCCTTACTTTACTTTCTTGTCGTGTTGGAACGTCAAAAACGGTATGTAAGTTTCATCACCAGTTATTATTTTAGAAATAATGTGGTGCCCACCATCGTTAAGTAATTTTATGGTTTCTTTGCAGATGGTGGTGTCTTTGGTGTTTTGTTAAATTATGGGGAACTCAACGACAAACTATTTTTTTCATATGCAGTTCTTCATGAATAATTCTATGTATAACAGCGGATACAATGTTAAGTTTCTTCTGTATAATTTGGTAAGTACAGCGATTATCATCGACTAACATTTTTCGTATGGTTGACACATTTTCTGAACTAAAGCTGATGAAGGTCTTTCTATGTGTTCTTGATCCAGCAGAGAACTTGGACCTCTATGAAATTCTGTAAAAACCATCTAAATACAGTAGCACGAGATGGAGCCTTGTCTCCATATGCTAGTTGTAGACGTTGAAGACATTCTTCTTGACTTAACCCTACTTTAAAATCATAGAAAATCATAGAGCGATAATGTTCTCGCGTCAATTCCATTTTTTTTTTTTTTTTTTTCCAAAATCTATTCTACCACAGCTAAATTGCAATTGTTACCACAAATTATCATCTGCGGTAATAAAATAGTTCAAATTTACAAAAGTTAACGAATATTTTTTTCTGCGTTTGTCGTCTGCCACTGTCTCAAAAATTTCAGAGTTACACTCGTATATATATTAATTTCATATTATTAATTTCATTTTTTAATATCATTCATTTCATATAAAAAGCTTTTGAAGAAAAATAATTAGAAATATATATATATATATATATATATATATATATATATATATATTAAAATGTACTTGTTTTTTATTGAAAAAGCCTTTTAAGGCGAAACTTATCAGATTTTTATATCTTTTTCTTTTTTAAGACAAGCTTTTAGTAGTAAATTTTACATGTATTGAAGACATTTACAACCAAAAATATTTTAAAAAGTCTTCCATGATTATGAAATGTCTGTATTTAAACCAATCAATTCGTAAATTCAAATTTTCCTGCTTTTCGCACAAGCACCATTTTCTTTTCATTGAACTATAAAGAAAATCTGACAAAGAATTATAAAATAATCTTCTAAAAATCAAACCAGATACACTCTTACCAGATTTTCTCCTTTATTTCTAACGATTTATAGAATATTTTTTTTTTTTATTATTATTCTTAACTTCTTTTCTAGTATTCCATGTTGTCTCACTTCAAACCCAAAAAAAAAAAAAAAAGAAATGGCAAAAAAAAAAAAAAAAAAAAAAAAAAAAGAAAAAGAATCTTTTGGTGTTTATTTTCGGGTAGAATTTCTACCAGTGATACTTCAATAGAATAGAAATAGGAGTGGGGAGGTAGGAAGAAAAAGAATGTCTCAAATAAAAACCCAGGATAACAGAACACACATTCGGGAAAAAAGGAAGTAAAATAATTCCAGAAGAAAGTGTGATTCCAGAGTTGCTAAGTCAAAGAAGAACGATGAACAAAAGAGAAGAGAAAACTTTCAAATATTTACGGAAAGGAACAGAATGTTGTTTTGATTTAGTGGAATCAAACGATTCCAAGTTTATATTTTTAAATTCTGCAAAAAGAAGTTGTTAAAATAAAATAAAACAAACATCAGACTAGCCCTGTCTTTTGCATTCATTCTATCGTCATTGTTTTCTTCGGGGCGAATTTTTTTTCCTTAATAAAACGATTTTTTTTTTTTTATTCTAGTTCGCTTTCCAACTGAAATGAAATGAGAAAAGATGACGTTTCTCTTTTTTTCTCCAATGATTCCATTCCTTTTATCAATTTCCGAAAATAATCGATGTAATTTTTTTTTTTCGATTGCTTCAAGCACGCGAGAGGCAGTGTTCGTATTTGCGTGTGTATAGTTCTTTTATTTTTTTATTTTTTATTTTTTTTTTTGTCTCCTATCCAAGCAGAAAATTGAAAACATGATAGACCCAACACACGAAAATCTTAGCTTAAACCTGATTAAAATATTTCATGCACACAGAAATAAAGCGCTCGCATCTCAGAGAACTTTTTATTTCCACTATGACTTATCGTTTTCTTTCTGAATGGAAGTAAATGGATTTGGAGTTGAATTTTATACGAATTGTTTCGTGTTAGAAGAATGCTTCAACACCGCCTTACCTTCTAACCTTATAAATAAAATTGGTAAGGTATTCAATGTGAAAAAAAAAGATTCTGATGCATTTTATAAACAATGTTTGCAAATAATGAAGAAATTTTCAAACCTAAATAAATTCGTCTCAGAGAGCACATATTTAACTTGTATATAAATGTGTATGAAAGATTTTATCTCTATTTCTTTCTCTTTTTTTGCTTATTGAATATTCTAAGAATTATTATACACTGTAGACGTCAATTTTTATATCTTTGGAAGTCCACTAATAATAAGTACGTAAACTTTATTTTTTTTTTTTCTTTTAAAGACATTGAAATTAGAATAATATCCCATGAAAGTATATTTTAAAATCAGATAACATTATATTCTACGTTATAAACGGACATAACACAGGTTCTACATCATTTAGATATATTTTATATAATTTCTACGTAACAAACCAAACGCAGGTTATACATCATTTGACATAAAGGTTTTACATCATTTCACACACGCTGTAGAATTATACATAATATACGTAACAAAGGTTCTAAATCCTTTTACATATATAATTAGATTCTATATTATTCAAAATACACTATTAGATTCTGAATTATTTAATACACACAGCATAATGATTTCATATAACAATATATTCTACGTTATGTTCTGACATATCACTATATCATTATCGATTTTTTTATATCTTTGAGGTCCATTTATAGTAAAAATGAAAATATGTTTTTTTTCTTTTTTAAGTATTTAAAATTAGAATAATATCCCATTAAAATATGCTTTGAAAATATATAGGATTATATTCTACGTTATGCACGAACATAACACAGGTTCTACATCATTTACGTTTAATGTAATTTATATGTAAAAACCAAACGCAGGTTATACATCATTTAACATAATAGTTTTACATCATTTCACACACACGCGAATTGAATTATACAGAACATACGTAGCAAAGGTTCTACATCATTTAACATATATGATTACATTCTATGTTTTTCAAAATAAACTATTAGATTTCTGAATTATTTAATACACATAACATAAGTTTTTCGTTATGTGATAAACATAAAACCGGCTCAACATTAGCATTTAACAAGTGTAAGGAGCAAAGGCTCTTGTTGATAACGAAATGGGCTAAGTTTCAGAATGTGTTAAAACTTTTATTTTATTTGAAAAAAAGTGCAAATATGTTTTGTATTTAATGTATTCAATTGCTAGAAAAAAAAAAAGTTCATTTTGTTTTTGTGAGATGTTTTTATAGCTCAAAAGATGAAATCACAGACTTTGTTTCTGTTTTAATATATCAAAAAAACAACAGCGCGTGTTCCGAAAGGCTAAAAGGATTACGTAAACGACAAAAAAAAATACATTATTATTTTGTTTAATGATAAGTTTGTGTTGTTGTGTTGTTTGCTAAATTGTTGTAGCCTTCAAATATTTATTGCTGAATAAAATCGAAAGAAAGAGCTAGGAAAAGCGAATTTTCATGTTAATGTTCAACGATTCTGAAAAAGGCATGTGGCTTAATTATGTTTCAGTTTTGCATTTGGTAGCCAACTATAATTTGTAACCAAACTATTTATAAAAATGTATTTTATGTAAAATGAATTAGTTTATTCTGTTTCTATTTTTTTTTTTTTTTTTTTCTGTTTCTATTTTTGTTTTCTATTAAAATTTCAAGAAAAACAATTGTGAAAAATATTGCATTTAAGTTGTTGTACAATAACAGAACATGGGCATACTTACTTTCTAAATATTATGAATTATTAATATAATAGATTCTCAATTATTTAATGTGCATAACATAAGTTTTTCATCATGGGATAAATGTACTACTGTGCTCTAAAAGTAAGACCAATTTTCAATTAAGATTTTCCGGGCATATGGAATTTCAATTTTTTTTTTTTTTTTTTTTCATTTTTAGAGTTTTTTCACTGTCCTTGACATATGTGTGAAATTTCACGTCAAAATATTAGTATATTTAAAAATTACTAATTACAGTTGGCTACAAATGACGTATTTTTTTGTCAGCTACATAGTCCTTTAAGCCATTCGAACGCGTACTGTTATACACTGAAGTGACAAAAGTCATGGGATAACTCTTAATATCGTGTCGGCCCTCCTTTCGCCCGGCGAAGTGCAGCAACTCGACGTGGCATGGACTCAACAAGTCGTTGGAAGTCTTCTGCAGGAATATTGAGCCATGCTGTCTCGATAGATGTCCATAATTGTGAAAGCGTTGATGGTGCAGGATTTTGGGCACGAACAGACCTCTCGATAATGTCACATAAATGCTCGATGGGATTCATGTCGGGCGATCTAGGTGGCCAGATCATTCGTTGGAATTGTCCAGAATGTTCTTCAAACCAATCGCGAACAGTTGTGGACCGGTGACATGGCGCATTGTCATCCATAAAAATCCCATCGTTGTATGGGTACATGAAGTCCATGAATGGCTGCAAGTGATCTCCAAGTAGCTGAACATAAGCATTTCCAGTCAATGTTCGGTCCAGTCGCACCAGAGGACCAAGTCCATTCCATGAAAAACAGCCCACACCATTACGGAGCCACCACCAGCTTAAACATTGCCTTGCTGACAGTTTGGGTCCATGGCTTCGTGGGGTCTGCGCCACACTCGAAACCTACCATCAGCTCTTACCAACTGAAATCGTGACTCATCGGACCAGGCCACGGTTTTCCATTCATCTAGGGACCAACCGATATGCTCACGTGCCCACGAGAGTCGCTGCAAGCGATGTCGTTCTGTTAGTAAAGGCACTCGAGTCGGTCTTCTGCTAGAATAGCCCAAGAAAGCAAAATTTCTCCGCACAGTTCTAACAGACAAGTCCCTTGTACGTCCCACATTGATTTCTGCGGTTATTTGACGCAGTGTTGCTTGTCTGTTAGAATTTACGACTCTTTGCAGACGTCGCCGGTCTCGGTCGTTAAGTGCAGGCGGTCGACCACTGCGCTGTCCATGGTGGGATGTTATGCCTGAAATGTCATACTCTCGGCACACTCTTGACACAGTGGATCTGGGAATGTTGAATTCCCTAACGAATTTCTGAAAATGGCATGCCCCATGCGTCTAGCTCCAACTAACATTTCGCGTTCAAAGTCTGTTAATTCCCGTCGTGCGGTCATCATCACGTCAAAACTTCTTCACATGAATAACTTGAACAGAACTGAAAGCTCTGCGAAAGCACTGCGCATTTATACCTGTTCTACGCGATGCTACTGCCATCTGAAAATTTGCATCTTGCTATCCTATGACTTTTGTCACTTCAGTGTATATATATATGTTAAATCAGAAACGAACGAAGTCTGTGTTATTTCATATGAACTACTAAAACATCCCACAAAAACAAAATAAATTCTTTATTCTAACCATTCAATATATTAAATACAAAACATATTTGAGCTTTTTAAAAAAAAATATATAATAACAGCTTTTACACATTCTGAAATTCATCCCATTTCGTTCTTTGCTACTTGCACTTGTTAAGTGCTAATAATGTCGTGGGATGTTTGCTAAATATTGTAGAATCTAAGTTATAGTATATATAATTAAATTCTGCATTATTCAAAATATACGATTATATTATGAATTATTTAATACACATAACATAACTTTTTCATCAAGTGATAAACGTAACTGAGATTCTACGTTATTTAGTAAAACTTCCCGCCGGGTTACCATTAGCATTTAACAAGTGCAAGTAGCAAAGGCTTTAACAAATGTAAGTAGCAAGTAGCAAGACTCGAATTATAAAACATGTTTTATGTAAAAATAATTAGTTCAGTCTGTTTCTATTTTTGCAGAAATTTAGGACAAAACAAGTAATATAAAAAAAAAAAATTAAGTCAATTCGTATTTTATTTTCACTCTATTTCAGAAAGTTCTTTATAAATAATTTTCATTCTTTTTTTTTTTAAGTTTATCTGGCGCCCTCTATTGATAGATACATGCAATTTAAACCTAAAAAACTAAAATTAATTAATTAAATTTAATTAATGAATTAATATTTGAAAAAAACTGTATTCACATCAGTATCATCCACTACAAGTTCAAAAACAAATGTATTTGAACTTGAGTGGATGAATAAAAAGTATTTTATGAACGATTGAAAATTTGAACAAGATATATATAGGGAGCTAATGAAGGAATTGAAAATTATGGTAAATATTGCATTTAAGTTGTTGTACAATAACAGGACATTGTTGGCATATTTACTTTCTAAATATTCGCTGAAACAATACCCGTCCGCACGAAAGGAATCTCTGGATGCTGCCGAGAAGAAGAACAAGAGCAAAAAAGTAAGATATTGGAAAAGCGAGAAAATAGTTCTCCAATTTCTGACTCCACAGATGGAACAATTCCTGGGATTCATGCGGTTAATAAAAAGACGGCAGAAAGAAACGTCCTCACCAATATTGGGCATGGTTACCCGCAACCGTAACTCCCACTTAGAACTCCCTTTGGGGTAAGTTAATATCTTGGAGGCTCAGGGTTCCCTGGTTATTAAGCAGTCGTAATTTTTCCTTCCTGGTCTGTGGGGGACACAGAGCCTGGTGTGAATTACGACTTGGGTTTGTGCCTGCTGAAATGTCTGCATTTATTTCTGCCCCCAAAAGATAATTTGGTTTCTTGTGATGCCTTACTACCTTAGTACCCTAGATGAATGGTCTAAAATTGCAAAACAAACGACAGTGTTACGTAAATAACTATGCAGATTGCCAATTTGGAAAATGTTTCGAAAATTAAGTTTTAACTGTTGGTAAAATGTTGGTCATTATATAATTTTTTGTAAAGCAGAAAGAGTAATTTTGTTGAAAGCAACTGTTTGGATATCAGGAAAAAAACAATTTATTTTTTAAAAAAGAAAACTTTTTCGAAAATACAGTTTGTCGAAAAACTATTGTAAAAAAAAAAGACACTACTGATTCATTTCGCTTTAAGGAATGAAATACATTATTTGTTTATTTCAGCAGCTTGTTTGTAGGAAAATAAAGTTTAGAATTCCAGTTGTTTGTATTCTATTTTTTTTTCAGTATACTGGAAAAAAAGGCAAGACACTTTCATTATGAGAAAAGAACAGAGTAATAAATAATTAATTGTTTGAAAAAAGTAATTTATTCATTTTTTTTCAAACATTAATTGTGTTTGTATCCAACATTAATTATATGAGTTAAGAAGGATTCAAGAACTAGATAGAGTAATTTATAAAATAACGACGTTTTGATATTATATTTTTTATTTAATAATGAGTTGTTAACCAAAGTGTAAGAGTAAAATTTTTCAATTAAAATATAATTTAAGTTGTATGAATAAAATGAAGTATTTTCCAATAAGTAATATAACAGGAAGGGGCCTGATAGCAAAGTGACTAGTGCTCGGTGCAACAGGCTTCGGGTTCGAGTTCCGGCAGTGCAATGAATATCTGCAGTGGTGCGGAACCCACCCTAAATCGTAGATCACCTGTCTAATATGACTGTTGGGCGAAGGGTCGACAACCCTAACCAGTAAAAAAAAAAAAAAAAAACATCTCCCGTCTCGAAATCTGCAGAAGGCCTTGGCCCATCATGTGGGTTGCGCCAATGACGAATAATATAACATGGATAAGAATTATTTATAGTTATATTATGTATAGAAAATATTTAAAAATATATTTTTGACACTTATGAAAAAAGTTTAAGCAATAAAAATCAATACAATTATTTGATATTTATTTCATTATTATAATAATTGAAATAAATGTTTGTATATCTTAAAACGTTGATGAAACAAATAATTTAATATTATTATTATTTTTATTCATCCATCAACACGCAGGTAAGATTTTCATTTGCTAACTTTTATTTATGGTGTATGAGCAATGTATTTCATTCACATTCAATTTCCCTCAATTTTTATAAGATGAGTTCAATCCGTCTTTGTCAGATTACACTACTGAAACCCCTGCGACTGATGTTAAAGATATCAACATCCTTTTAGGCAATACATGCACATAAATTCGTATTTTATAATAATTTCAGTACAAATAAAAGTTCTTTGTCACGATAATGAGTTTGAAAATATTATAATATGGAAAATTTATTTTTATGGTTGACCTTTCATAATTATAAATAGATTCATGGTTTGTCTTGATTAAATTTTCTTATGTATACATGCATATAAAGAGAGAGAGAGAAAAGATTAGGATGGATTTTTAATGCTTTATTCACAAAATTTAAAATAATACGGCATCAAAACTTCTTTTTTTTGCAAATTTTACAAATTGATTAAAATTTTAGTCTTACCTTACCCAACATTAAAATGCATAATTTAAGTAATGTTATTAATAATGTTTGATTTATTATTTTAATTATAATAAATTAAACTAAAATTTTTTTGTATATTACTTTTATAAAAATGGGGGCATTTATTGTAAATCTGAGTAAAACGAATTAAATTTTTTAAAGTCAGAGAAGCTTAGAAATCATACATAAATTAAAACTTGTATGAAGAATTTAATTATTATGAATAATAAAATATAATTAAATTATTCTGAATTATTTATAAACTCATTAACATATTCCTTATTTGTCTGAAGTTATAGTATTTCAGATAATTAATTTAATGAAAGCTCTAGATTAAATGGCATGTTAGCTCCATACATAAACAACATTTTTTTTTATCATCATTATCACCATCGACGCAAAAGCCCCATGGTAGGCCAAGGCCGTCTGTCTCTATTTCCGAGACCAGAAATAATTTTCCTTTTACGGGGTAGGGGTTGTTAACGCTATCTAATACTCTACAACCATATTATACAGGGAAATATGGTTTAAAAGTGGATTCGAACAACTACAAGCATCCATGTCACCGCAGGGACTCGAACCCGAAGCCTGTGCCAGAGTGCTAGTCACTCGCGCCATCAGGCCCCAGGTTTTTTGTTTTATGCCAACTTAATCTTTTTTATTTGTTTATTGGATTTATTATTATCTTAATAAATTTTGACTTCTTTAACTCATCAGAAACGATCACGCCCCATATTATAATGATAAAACAATTAGCAATTTAAGGATACCATTTAAATAAATAAAAAAATAAGTAAATAAAGCATTTAAAATAAATTAATAACAGAATGATAAAATAATATTAAATTAAATAAATTAAATAAAAGCAATATAAATTTCTACAATGCATTTTCTGTTCAAATTTTTTTCCAGAGATTTAAATTGAGTGAGATAAGACGAATTTTTTTTTCTGGGAATGATCTTTTTTTAATAAATACTGCTTCATTAAATAAATTATTTTTATTAATTCCAGTTTTAATTGAACGAAAATAAAACCGGATGTAAATATGCAGATAAAAAAAAAAAAATTGTTTCATTTAAATATCTTCCAAATTAAGTTCAGTTATCTAATTTTCTTTGTTTAAATACAACAAATGGTTCTAATAATTAAGAAATAAGGAATCCTATCGGCTCAGTTTAAATGCAAGAGTTTCTGCAAATCGCAAAGTTAAGGCGGGCTGGTTTCATCAATGAAGATCCATTTTTAATAACGTAATTAACCATTGAAACTTTATTATAGTTAAATAAGCGATGTTTACACTCGATAAAGCAAATATTTATTCCGAAATTATTTAAAGAAATCATACGTTTGTGAGATTTGAGTAAAATTAACGATGTATTTAAAGTTCCCTGGATTCTTCTGTCTGTTTAAGGACGTTATTTGATTACAGCTTAGGAATATCAATTAATTCTTCTGACTCAGTGAATCATTTAGAAAAAGGAAATGCATTTAAAAAAATATATAAAAAAAGTTTTGATGGAAAATAATTTCTCGCATTTATATAAGTTTCAACTCCGTTGCTTCTTTTGGCTGTTTAGCAAGTTGAATGAATTTACTAATGTTTGCAGACAGTTTTTTTAATGACACACTTTTCAAATGAAATATGAAATGGAGCAAAGCATTTTTTTTCCTTTTCTTTTATTTTTCATTTCAAGATTTGTTTTAAGACTGAAGAAAATAAATCATAATCCCTAGAGCATTCCCTTTGGCATGCAATGATTGAAGAAATCAATATTTTCAAAACATAATTTATTTAAGTGAAAAAGGAAAATAAAACTGAGACGAAATTTTGTGATTATTTTAGATTCGAAGCTTTTTGCAAACAAATTTTGTCATTGAAAATGATGTAAATTCGGGTTTTGTTGCTTGTTAAGTGTACTGTTAACGAAATTATGATTCACTGAATCTGCATATAAAATGCAGTCACTGAATCTGCATATAAAATGCAGAAATTTCATTCCGTCTGAATTCTTGAATATTTCACTGGTTTAAATAAATCATTTATAGCTAAAATCTAATTTTTATTCATTTACATGCATTCCAGATTTGTCTTTTCAATAACTTTCATACAGTATTCATGCTTAACAAGGAGTCTACGCTTATTTGGGTTTATTGAGTTTGTATTGTTCATATGAGTCCATATTGTTTAGATATCACTCACAAGGGTCTAGATGATGAAATGTCGATTTGGATCTATGATGTTTATGTATTGTTCATATGGGTCCGTATTGTTTTAGTATCACTAACATAGGTCTACATGATGAAAACTGGATCTATTGTTGACTTGGATCTATGATATTTATGTATTGCTCATATGATTCCATAATGTTTATCACTCGTATCTGTGTACGAACTGAATAATGGGTCTATTGCTCATTTGGATCTATGTCGTTTATGTGTTGTTCATAACATCATATTATGTATTGTACGTAGTGCGTTAGTATTGGCTATATGGATATATAATGTTAAAGTATAGCTCATATTGGTTTTTTTTCTGACAATAGCATACCATAAAGATGCAAAGCCTCTACACATAGAAACATTTCTTGGGCACGCCTCATCATATGTCCTTTTATAATTTTATCTGAAAGAATTTCAGATTTTTATGAAAGATTAAAACAGGGAACGTAATTCAGCTTTTTGTTTAGTAAAACATAAAAATTTAAATATTAGAAAAATAGTTTATTCAATGTTTTTATAATATCTAGAGCATTCCATTTGGTTCTTTCGGCGTGCAATGATTGAAGAAATCAATATTTTCAAAACATAATTTATTTAAGTGAAAAAGGAAAATAAAACTGAGACGAAATTTTGTGATTATTTTAGAATTGAAGCTTTTTGCAAACAAATTTTGTCATTGAAAAATGATGCAAATTCTGGTTTTGTTGCTTGTTAAGTGTACTGTTAACGAAATTATGATTCACTGAATTCTGCATATAAAATGCAGAATTTTCTTTCCGCCTGAATTCTTGAATATTTCGCTGTTTTAAATAAATCATTTATAGTTAAAATCTAATTTTTTTATTCATTTATATGCATTCCAGAATTGTCTTTTTCAATAACTTTCATATAGTATTCATGCTTAACAAGGAGGCTACGCTTATTTGAGTTTATTGAGTTTGTATTGTTCATATGAGTCCGTATATGGTCATATCCCATAGGTCTAGATGATGAAAAATAGATCTATTGTTGATTTGGATCTGTGATGTTTATGTATTGCTTATATGATTCTGTAGAGTTTATCGGCGTAAGAACTGAATGATGGGTTTATTGTTCATTTGGATCTATGTTGTTTATGCATTGTTCATAATATCATATTATATATTGTTCATAATATCATATTATATATTGTTCATAATATCATATTATGTGTTGTACATAGTGTTTAAATATTAACTATATGGTTGTATAGTGTTAAAGTATTACTCATAAGTATTACTCATTATTGCTGATATTCGCATACCAAAAAGATGCAAAAACAGCGAGTCATTGAAACATTTTTTGAGCGTGCTTCATATGTACATTTTACTGATGAATATATAATTGATGCATTTATCTGAAAGATTTTGATTATTAATATATTTTATCAAAGATTTAAACAGGGAACATAATTCAACTTTTGTTTGATAAAAAGATAAATATTTAAATATTAGAAAAATAGTTTATTCGATGTTTTCGATTATATTGCAGTCTGGAAAATTAGAATTGTTTTCAATAACCTGCTAACTGGATATATAACTGGACTTTTTATATACGCAATGTGGCCTAATGGCCAATTGGTTAGAGCTCTTTCATACCACAGATAGAGCTCTTTGGAGCCACAGGCTTTAGATTTGAATCCTGGTGATGGCATGAATGTTGATTAGTAGTTCGGAATCCACAAAGCCCAAAATGTTCCGAAAAAATGACATCAGAGCGACAAACCAAACGAATCTATACAACTTTTTATTTCTACGATACAGCTTCAAACAGGTTTCCTTTTAAAATTACTCAAAATCAAATAAAAGTGGCCATTGCTAAATAATACAGCAAAAAATGTAAACCTTTAGAGCATTTAATATTGGTGCACCAATTTTCACATTTATTTTAATACTCCTTTACTGTCATAACAGCCTCATAATGGGCCAAGGTCGTCTGACTACTGGCAGTTTTCGAAATAGGAGATGTTTTCTTTTTTTCCACGGGGTAGGGGTTGTCAGGCTTACGCCCAATGCTCTACAGCCATATTAGACCAAAACTTATGGTTTAAAGTGGATCCCGAACCACTACAAACATCCATGACACCGAACCCACTCGAACCTGAAACCTGTGACATGAGCACTAGCAAGCACTAGCCACTCGGCCATCAGGCCGGTTTTAACACTAGTATTATTTTTTACTTCTTTATTATTAACTTTTAAACCTGAATTGCAAAAATGAAAATTAGCACTAAAAATAATAAAATAAGATTAGTATTAAATTTATTTTTAATATAAATTTCAACATTAATATTAGTGCACAAAATATTTTAAGCCAGAACATTAAAAATATCAGCTAATAAAATCAATTGTCTTATTATTTGTTATTCTTTTAATACAGAAATCACATCAAAATATTAAAATACTGATTCAATTAATGTAGTATAAAGCACCATCTACTTTACTTGCCTTTTTATATAATTATATTTATATACATGAAAAGAAGAGAAAAATGTATATATCAGATTATTGTCATGGCATCATTATTATTTTTGTTTGTTTGTTTGGTCTGCGGGTTACGCAAATCTGTGCATCCTATTTGTTTGTGGGTACTAAACATTTTGTATTGTTTAGTGACAGAAGTTCTGCACGACACCACATTTCGGTGTTTCTTCATTAAAACTTTGGAATCAGTCAAAGTCCACTGATTATCTGAAGATCTGTTTTCATTTGTATTAACTTTTCTTATTACTTTTTTTTCTTCTCAAGAGTAATTGGATAAATAGACATAAAACGGCTAACTCAAGCATAAACCTCAAAAGTCAAGTCTGTGCATTCTTTTTCTCTTTTGGAGTTTCAACGTTTAATAAGTAAGTAAAATTATGTTCTTTTTTTAACAATTACAATTACTGTGCAATTTTTTAAAGGAAAAAAATTTTTTTGTCAAATATGATATATAAAATTGAACTGGCAGATTTATATATTTTTCGCTTAGAATAGATGCTCAACATCAACTAGAAGTTTATTAAAAATATACTTTAGTGTTAAAAATTAAAATTTATATCAGTAGAATTGTTATAATTATTCCAGTTATACAGTAGAACCTCTTTAAGTCGAACCTCGATAAGTCGAAAACCTCCAAAACTCGAAAAAAAATATTTTGTTCCCTTCCTTTCAAGCCCCAAAACCTCCATTACTCGAAATTTCAACCCTCTATATATCGAAATAATTACTCAATCCCCACAAGCCATTTTGGTATATATTTTATCTCCGGATCTCGAAAAAACAATTGGACCTCTGTATATCGAACATTATCAATGTTTGATTTTACAACCTTTAGAACTCGATCATTTGAAACTAATTACCTCTATAGCTCGAAGAAAAATAAGTTACCGGCTTAGATTTTCCAACAATACACATCAATGTTTCTTAGAAAACAATGTATGAGTATACAGTAAATAGAATGACCATTTCTATGAAATATTCTTACTATTATTCTTATTCTTATAATTCTCAAAATAAGTTAAAGAATCTAAACATCTACAAGTCGAATATTTTCTTAGAAAATCCGTGTAAGTCGAAAACATCCATTATTCGAAAACTCTATAACTCGAATTATTTGGCGTCTCCCTTGAAGTTCGACTTACAGAGGTTCTACTGTATTATGAATTTCGAAACATAATAATGAATATGATGTTCAATACGTTAAATCAATTATTTCAATTCAAGAAAGAATCACCTTCTACAATAAAAAAAATTGAAATTGAAATTAAAGAAAAACATTTTTAAAAAACACTCGGCTGGTTCACAATTTAGAGATTCTGGTTTTAAAAATTTTTAAAACGGTATGTTTCTAAATTTTTTTTCAAGAATTATTCAAAGCACTTTACAAAGTTTTACTAATTGTTCACACTTAAAAGTAAGCATTTGTGAAGAATCTCAAAAGTTCACTTCTTAATTTATTCACCAATTATTATTAACTGGCATTATTATTTTTTTTTGGAAGGCTGACGTTTTAAACTCTAACTCGAGTTTTTGAAAAATATTTTCAAAGTTAATTTCCATAAAAGCAGTTTGTAAAGATAAAAAAAAAAATACCGAATCAATTTTTAACGAAAGAAACTTTTGGGGCGAAATCTTCGATAAATCAGCTTATTATTCATGATTAAATATTGCTTTTTTTTACCGAAATTCAAAACTGCATGGGGAATAATATCATCTTACTTAAGCTTAATTGGTTCGTTTAGAGTAAGTCCTTACATCCCTAATTATCACCATATTTCACTGGAGGGAAAAAAAATAAAGATTTTAATGAGTGGTCAATTAGACGGATTTACTTCATTAGAGAATGCTGATCGTAAGCAAAAGCATTCTCTAAGGTAAGTCTCTCAGTGTTCAATCAAAATCTTTATCCCTGATTATTTTTTAATGGTAGTTTGATCAGAACTAAGGTTCTTAAAGTTGTGAGCATACTCATTCATTTTAGAAAGTTATTTCTTTTTTTTTTTTTTTTTATAATGCAATTTTTTTAGAATATTGAAGCAATTTAAATTGAAACGGAATATAATTTTTTTTTATTATTAATCATAAGGGAACACATGCATATAACAATTAATAACAGATATCACATGGTGTTCTCTGGTTGTAGAAAATAAAACATTTTAACTTTTAGTAAACATTATTAAAAGAAATATCTGTACAGAATCCAAATTTCTAAATTAAAAAAAGCCACTTAATAATATAAATTTAACTAAACAAAGCAACCATTTTTATTCAAGAATTCCTAGTATTTTTTCCACCTTTAATCTGTCAGAATTTTTAATTTGGAAAATATATTGAATATAAAATATTTTAATCTAATTTGGAAAAAAATAACTATATTTTTCATCAATTGTTAAACACTGGAGCCATTAATATTGCAAAATATTTTTAATCTATAAATAATTTGACTTGTAAAAAGTAAAATAACTAAACTCATGAAAACTTTTTCTTCAATTTCAAAAAAATGAATTAAAAATAAAGGTTTCTTTTTAGAACTGAAATTTCAGAGCATTATATGGCACCGTGTTGTCTGTTTAAATTAATATGCTGCAATTTTAAAATATCTAATATGATGGAAAAAAAAAATATGTAAAGTTTGTATTTATTTAATATATAATTAATAATAATGATTTTTAATAAATTTTGTAATGAATACGGAAAAAAAAAATTAAATTTTAAGTGTTTTATTTAAAATTATGCTGTAACAAACTCATGAAAACTATCTCAAAATGACACACGGTTTCAAAAAATTAATTAAAAAAAACGGGAAATGGAAGAATTCCTCAGTTCTGCTAGGCAAGACAATGATGTTTCAGTAAAAAATTTCAAAAATAATTTTGTCATGATATAACACCATTCTTGTCTTCGAAAAATTAGTACATTGCAATTTTTAATTATCCACCATTTTCAGCATTAAAAAACCCATGAAAAAAAAATCAGCCGGAATGACTTTACGTGCAGTTGAGATGTACCTTTCCACATCTGCAGTTGTATGTGGAATGAGGGGTCAAATCTAGTGAATAAGGTGGCAAATGCATGAACTTCCAATATGCTTACAATGTTCCAGTGCAATGACAAGATTATCAAAATATTTCTTCCTAAAATTTAGCATTTCGATATTTTGATGTGGGAAGACACCCTCTTGCATGAACCAGGAGAGGTCCTACTGTCCTTTAATGTGCTATACATTGCCGAAATTTCATATAGAAGGCCGAGATAGTGAGCTGTAATAATTTAGTGATATTGAAAAATATTTGATTGGAGGAAATTGTAGCTCAAGTCATCATATTGTTTAGGTGTACGGTAAGACAGATTTTATTGTAATTTTCTGTTCTTCAAATGCACCAGTTTTTCTTTATAAAGTCATCATGATAAAAAGATACTATATCTATAAAAGTTTCCACAAGCATTTTCCCGGCATTAAGTTATTTCAGCATGCCATTAGGTAAATCTTGTCATGCGTTTTTAGCATCTGATAAGTGATAAGGGCTGTCATTTTTTTTTTTCAAAGTACTCATTGGTCTATTTTCCTAAAGGCACATAATACTATCTGGACTGTAATTATAAATACTGTACCTATACATGTTGAATACTGTAACGATATACATTTAATTGGATGAATCTAGGATCTCCTTATGTAGTGCCCGTACGCATCGAACATTCCATGAACGATGTAAAGTTGGAACGATGGATCTTCGTTGCTTCTAGGGTCATTCCAGCTGAGACACATGTTTGTGCTTCTTCAAATGTTGTTCCAAGCCTACTCTATTTTGGTACTGCAAATTGTAGATGATTTGAAAATATTATATTTCAGTTTTTCCATTTCTACAATAGCGTCATCATTTGACAAATTCTCGAACTATGTAATTTACTATTTTCCGAAACGCAATGAAATAAAGATGCATGTCCTTTACCAATATTTTTTATTCTTCAAATCGGATAGGGATTTTTTTTTTACAATCTCTGTATAGATTGAAAGAAAAATTAGCATTTTTGAAAATTTTACTACCTTGTTAATTAATATTCCAGAAGAAGAATGATGAAATCTTTTCTACTGATTTGATGAAGATTTTAAAAATATTTTGATCCGTAATCTTAAAGCATTTTAACATTATTTCTAGGCTTGGTTTTTGAAATTTAAATTCATTTCACCTGTTATTTGTTTAATTTCTTTTATTATCCATCATAATTAAGTGAAGATTATATCCATAATCATTATATATAAAACAAAGAACTGACGCATATAAACGTTGAATGATGGTACCGTATTAACGTACATCTAAATTGGTAAAGTTTTCAATGAACACTCAGTAGAATTGTATCAGATTCAGTGTACACAATGCAGATTTTCCCAATGCACGCAGCAAAGGATGCGAGATATATGACAATATCTCGGCATTTTACGGCCACATTTTTATAGAAACGCTTACATAGGTGGTATCTGGGCGGTTGCACCTTCCTCTTGGAGCCAAACTGAAGGACTTTCCAATTAACGAATGATTCTATATTCTTCTTTTATATGTAATGCCAATGTTTTGCTTAGTGGAGAATGATTAGGACACAATCTTCACTTGATTACAACGGATAGTAATTCGTCCATGTTCAACTTAGAAACAAGAGCTATCGATTCGCTTTTGCTTATAGGTTTTTGAGTAGAATTTCCTATTTCAAACCCCAACACTATAATATGATTATTTAATTCATTAGCATTTTCACTTTTGAGATGCACAGCTCTCCCAAATATTTTTTTTTTTTCTTCATTCTAGCATAAAACAAATATTTAAAACTTTGAGTGATTGTTCACTGGGTTGTTCTTTTTATTTTTCCATTCATGTCAATGAATAAAGCTGTAAACATTATTGACTGCTCTAAAATTTTCAATATATTCCGACCTGATGTTTACAAAGTCCCAGAGGTGCCATGTATATTTGTAGCTGTTCGGAATCCACTAATATGACCATAGAGCGGGGTGTTGGGCGTAGAAGTTAGCAAACCAACCCTGAAAAAAGAAAAATTCTCATGTTTCGAAATCTGCCAGTAGACAAAAGACCTTGGCCCACCATGGGCTGTTAAGCCAAATATTATAATGATGATGAGGAGAATATTTACTCATACTGCAATGAAATACTATTTCTTTGTAATTTCGCAGTGTGACTATTGTAATTTTCTTTTTTAATTTAAGAATTATTTTGTGCTATTACTTTTAAATTTCAAAATTACTTACCAACGTGATTATTACATTATTAAATATGAATGAAACCTTTGCAAATTTACTAAAGTAAATATTAAGCCAAAAAATAAATTATAATTCAAGAAGGATAATGTTAAAATATACTAGACATGATCCATTGAATACTTAAGATTTGTAAATTATTCGAAACTATACTAGTGTGATATCAGACATTAGTTTTAACACTCATCTATTGTGCCTAGCTAAAAATTAATTAAATATAATGTGTACTTTCTAAAGATCATTTTTTCTAATTTTCTTTCCCAATTTTAAATTTGCATTTTTTTACCATTCGAAATAATGTTTTTCCATAATTTTTATGAAACTCTTATATTTACCTACAGATACATACTATTATATCATAAATTAAAGTTAACCATAACAAATATTAAATATAATCTAATTTCTATCTTTACACAGCATATATTAAAAAGATATTTTTTTGGTATGAAAGGGAGATTCAGCGATTGAATAGCGAAAGTAAATGAAAGGAAATATATTTTCAACGATAAATATTTCTGGAAAAATATGAAAATATTAGAACAAAAAAAAATGTATTCAAATTCGTGTCTACAATAAAATGTAGAATCCTTTTTCTATACGATAACTATCCATGCATATCAACCACTGCCCGAAAGTAATCTCGGGGCTATGAACAAAAATATTTTCTTAGAAAGAGGATGACTTTAAAGAAGGAAAAATATATTTCCCTTTTCTAGAAAACTCTAGATCTTTTTTATAGATAACTGCACAAACAATTTGTGTTTTACCTAGCAAACTTTTGATGGAGCACTACAGGTATATGTCGTTGGAATACGGCATGAGTCTTTAGAAATTTGACTAATTTCAATATTTATTTTTATTTATCATCCTTAGAAATTTTTTGCAATCAGAATTTTTATATTTTTTTTCAATTTATTTTATTTTATTTTATGGAGAATCTTTTAAATTTGGTCTTACTGAAGACAAAGATCAAATAACATGTTTCGTAATTCATGTAATTCAAGTTTCGTAATAATGTTATATGAAATACCACAAGAATACGATCTGGTATTTTGAAAATAAATGCATTTTATCTCTGTATTGCGATAGTTTCCATTAATTTTTTGTGTTAATAGTAGTTTGCGCTTACTTTATAACATATCAAATCTTCTGTATTTGATCTTTGTTCTTTTATGGATTTGTATCATAATTTAATTATGTTCTTACATTGATAGCTATCACTTTCATAAAATTATTTCGAAATTACGTAATATATGCGCCATATATATATAATAAAAAAACAAGTTATTTAATAACTGAAATTTTATTATACTATATATATGAAATTAAATTGAGATGTGAAAACTATACCACTTTATTACCCAAACATTTTATGTAATAAATCATGGGAAAAGTAAATAAATATAAATAATTATTAATAGTAAAATATAAAAAAGAAACCTCAAAAGAAATGTTGATGTAAACACCTACGAAAAATAAATTTCAAATAAAGCTGGAATTTCAAGTGCTATCTAACTATTTACAAATCCAACATTTCAAGTAATTATAAGATATTTTCGAATATTACATTGAAATATTTGAAAAAAAGGAACAACCACCTTAATTTAAAAAGCCACACTTGAAAATATTTTGATTAACTGTTCCTAGTATAGCATTTTTCAAATAAAATGTCTAGAACGTTCGTTACGTTAAGGTGGGCAATTCATGCAGATAAACGTAAAAACAATTTAACTGCTTATATCACAAAATAATATATTATGTATATAACAATTTTGGTAAATATCATAGCAATTATATGTCTATTATTTGCATGAAATAAACATAAAAATCTGAAACTCTTGTAAGAAGAAACTGATGATTTATTCTTGGATCTGCCCCAATATTTAGAGAACTATGGCAAAACGTGCTATTTATATTCCACATAATGTGGTGTTATTATAGCATTGGCCATTTAAAATGATCGCTTTAAATGTTTTCAATTTTCATTCATTAGGAAGTTATGAATGAAAGTGTCAAAATCATGAGCAATAATTATTTCTTTTTCTTACTCTATACAAACAAATACAAAATAATACAAATACTTGCATTTGTAAATTGAAAATTCTGGAATTGCATTTTCACTAACTGGTGTTGTGGTTGGTGAAATATCTATGTCTACATTCTCTTTTAGCTACAATTGCCCCATAACATAATAAAACAGTATTAAGATGTGTTATAAAAAGGACATTATAAATTAGGCGGGGATGTTATAACGACATAGCCCTTATACAACCCTTCCAAATAATATCATTTATAGTAATAACTATTATTAATATTTTATAGGACTTTGGAGAATGGTAAAACTACCTACGTAATTAAAGGAAATTTTTAAATTGCCTAACTTAAAATCTTACACCAAAATCAAGTATTATAATATTTCTCGGTAGCAAACGAAAGCATTTTTTTTACTTTTTGCTGATAATAACTATTAAAATAAGTTTTTCAATTCATTGTATTTAAGTGCAAACCTTATTAACCCTGAAATAACCCTTATTATTGATTTGAGCTGTAAAACTGAAATACATTGAAATTATAGACATCGCAATTGTCTCATGCCAGAACCATGCCATTGCACCATGTTCATAAATTTTTTTTGTTGAATGGGATTTTCGAAAAAAATTAATTTTCATATTAATCACACTGTTTAACACGACACAAGTAGGTAGATAGATTACCTAAACTTCTAGATATGAAATTCGATTAAGTAATATTTATTGAGGGTTCAATGATCGATTGATCGTTAATTATTTTTGCAAAAACTGCTGATTAAACAGAATAAAATTGCCCTTTTTTTTCTTAAATACTACGCATATATCTAAGTAGAATTTTATTAATTTTAAATAGTATCCCTAAAGAATAGCACTTGACGGTCTGCTTGAAATAAAATTTATGTGATTCCTCTGACTGAATTCTAGCAAAAGAAGAAAAGAGGGAGTGACGCAAAAAATGACATCAGATAGCTTGTTACGATGTTCATTTTAATTAAGCTTTCCTTAAATATGCAAATAGAGATGGTGTGTATTAAAAATTTGAAAAACGAAAAGTCAGTCTGTTTTTTTTTTTTAATTTCTTTAGATACCAACATCACGCTCCTATATAAATGGTGTCGACAGGGTTGACTTAGATTGCCAAAGTAGCTATTCTAGAATCTAGTTGATACAAGTTGGAAAAGTCATCCTAGCATATAACTGATGCTTCTAAAGTTGAAAGCCATCATATAACCACTATAAAGCCACCATATAACTGATGTGTAAAAACCGAAAGCCGTTATGTTAAATAGCTATCCCGTATCGAAAACAGCCCTGGTAAACTGTCGACCAACAGTCTCTCTGGCATAGAGTTAGTGTGTCAACTCAAGAAATGTCCTGGTACGAAGTTCCTGATTGTATTTGTGATAGCTACGACGTTCGTTTTGTATTTATATTTAGCTAAAGGTGGCGTAGTCCTTTTATTCTTGACTTTTATATCACTCTTGTTTTCTTACAAAAGGGTTTCAAGCTACTTAGCAAGTTGAAATTTCCGACATATTACTTCAAATTTTTAAGCTATTAATAACTTTTTTTTGTAGCAAAATTTAATTTCAATTAACATTGATGTGAATGTTCTAAAAAAGGTGATTAGTTTATTGAAATAATTATTTTTCATTTTTTTTTAAATTCAAAATATTCTAAAAAGTTATATTAGCTGATATTTTGGAATAAAACATTATTAATATTTTTAATAATCTTATGTACTTGAATTACTTATTTTTAAAAACTAACATACTAATGGTATCTTTTTTAAAAAACATTTTTAGTTCCATTTTTAACAAACCGGCTTATTTGAAATGATTACTGCTAAATCTAAACATGAACAAATAATTTATAAGCCATTTTAAATTGAATAATTATTAGTAACTTTGAATAGAAGATCTTCATTTAACGGTCGAGTCAAAGCAAATACTGAACACAACACAACTAGATTGTACGTAGACTACGGAAATTCGTCAAAGATAGGTTTCCTTTCACACAGGTTTCCTTTACTCCCTGCGGCAACCAGTTGTTTACATTCCAACTATTCATAACTATTCTAAAACAAAAATTAATAACGGCGGAGTTATCGCTTATATTTCAGGCGTTTTTAGTTTTATCACTTGAATCTGAAGCTATGCTACCTTCTAATTTAAGTTGAGTAAGAGGAGCATTGGATTATGTCAAATTTATTATCTAATTAATAGTCTACCTTATCAGATGCTAAATGTGATAATAGTTGAATTTGTAAATAGTGTGCAACTTGAAAATAGTAGTTGTGTTCCAATTCAACCAATTACAAAATTTTCAGAAAAATGGAAATATTAAATGTTCAAGAAAATAATTTCCACTACCATTAGTTTTTGGTATTAGAACTCGCAAGTATTAAGAATTGGCTATGAATAAAGTTGTTCTATATATTTGTGGGAAAGAGAATAATATAGAATAATATAGAGAATATTTATAAGTAAATATCAGAATTCTCTTAAATCATGTTCTTCGTTGTCATCTTCATATAAGACAATTCAATTGCATGTCAATGTTATATAGTCCCTGCTGTTATACATCGCATGCAAATTAAAACAATTTAATTGCATTGGGGGAAGCAATTTTATCCATTATCTGAAAAAAATGTTTTAACCTTACCTGAAACTTACTTTCTATACACAATTTTGTTATGTATATATATATCTATAGTTTTTTTAATAATACTACAAGTGATACATAAAAATTAAAAGAAATAATCAGTTTTACCTGATACTAATCAATTAGCTGCAAAGGACGATACTTCCAAATAAATACCCAATGATGTTAGAACTTCAAATCGAAAACGATTCATCAGTTCGAACATTCACTTAAGTATACCCCAGAGTAGCCATACACGAAATGAGAAAGAAATAACGAAGAAGAAAACAAAATAAGAAGAATCGGAACACAAAATGAGAAGTAGCTGTTCTTTTGTTTTTGTTACTGTGTAGGAAGTAATCATTTCGAAATAAAAGGTCATTCTGCCAGTATTTGCTCTCTCTCTCTCCCCTCCTCCTTCTACAGAAAAGTCACTTCGTTTGCGAACAAGATAAACCCAAATCCCCTTTTTACTTTAAAAGCCAATAAAAAATAATCAATCGCAAGATACAAGGCAGGGGGAGGGGGATAAAATCTACCTTTCAACAGCGAAGTTGCCCCCAAGAAACAAAACTAACGTCAAACACAAGAAAAGAGACCAGAAAAAGAAGGAAAAAAAAATAGAATAGAATAGAAAAAAGAAGAAAAAGATGTTTTATTGTTGCCTCGATTCTTGATACAACAGGGGCTAATCAGAACTCTATTCTTTTCTTGTACTCTCTTATCGATTTCGATGCGAAAAACCATCTATATATATCGAAACGCAAGGCAAGAGTAGCTTCCAGCATCATCATCGATTAAGAAGCTTCTTCATCATCGATAGTAGGTTGTTAGGAATGTGGATAGCCGATAAACATTGTGCGCCAAGAAACAAAAAAAAAAATGAACGCCAAAGAATTACGGGCGAATATACCCGATTCTTAGTGTTTGGTATGACCATCAAAACCTCTTTGGATGCTCCAGTAATTGAGTTTGGCGAATACTTTCCTGGTAAGAGATCGAGCTTTGAAAATCAACTTTAAGCAAGAAATGAGAGCATGTGCATGTTTGAAGGGCTTTTATTTCGAGAGTAAATCTAGGTGGCACGCTCTCGGATGAATTGCTTTAACTAAAACTTGGTAAAACGATTGAGGTACTTTTAAAAGAAGAATTTCAATAAAAGTACTTTTCTTTTCCGTTCCTCTCTCTTTAAAATGTATTTAACTAGTGGACTGCTAAAAGATCGCTGTTGGCTGTTTAAATGATATTTCAAGTAGGTTTGGGTTTAAAAAAGAAATCAAAAGTTTCATTTTATGAATTTGAATATAGAATTATGTAAAAGAAAAGAAATTATGCTATGTATAACTTTTTTCATTATATAATACCGATTGAGTCATGAAATCCGTTTAATTTTAAATAAAGTGCAACAAATCATCTAATATTTTGGTATGGTAAAAATAATGTATAGAAATAACATAACCAGTGCTGATATTTTTAATATTTTTAAATTTTAATTAACTGACAGAAATATTTTTGTTTTTATAAGAGTACTTTTTATTCTTTAATTGTTTCATCGCTAAAGATTTTTGAATTACATTGTAGCAATTATTATTATAACATTGTACAAATTATTATTATACCTGTATACCTTTAATGTTAAATATCAAAATTTATACTAATAGAAATGCTATAACAAATCCATAAATTTTATAAAAATAATAATGTATATGATATTCAATAATTGAGTACCAATCAATTAATTCAATTCAATTCAATATCTTTTCCTGTTGTTTAAAAAAACACTCAGCTAGTTCACAATTTAGAAATTGCAGTTTTTAAAAATTTTAAAACAGTATCCTCCAAAAAAAAAAATTTTTTAAAGAATTGTTCAAAAGTCTTCACAAAGTTATACTAATTGTTCACACTTAAAAGTAAGCATTTTGAAGAATCCCAAAAAGTTCACTTCTTAATTTATTCACCAATTATTATTAATTGCCATTATTTTTTTTTGAAAGGCCGACGTTATAAACTCTATCTCGAGTTTTTGAAAAATATTTTCAAAGTTAATTTCCATAAAAGCAGTTTGTAAAGAAAAAGAAAAAGAAAAAAAAAAAAATACCGAATCAGTTTTTAACGGAAGAAACTTTTGGGGTGAAATCTTCGATAAATCAGCTTATTATTCATGATTAAATATTGCTTTTTTTTTTTTTTACGGAAATTCAAAACTGCATGGGGAATAATATCATCTTACTTAAGCTTAATTGGTTCGTTTAGAGTAAGTCCTTACATCCCTAATTATCACCATATTTCACTGGAGGGAAAAAATAAAGATTTTAATGAGTGGTCAATTAGACGGATTTACTTCATTAGAGAATGCTGATCGTAAGCAAAAGCATTCTCTAAGGTACGTCTCTCAGTGTTCAATCAAAATCTTTATCCCTGATTATTTTTTAATGGTAGTTTGATCAGAACTAAGGTTCTTAAAGTTGTGAGCATACTCATTTATTTTAGAAAGTTATTTCTTTTGTTTTATTTTATAATTCAAGTTTTTAAAAATATTGAAAGCAATTTTACATTGAAACGGAAGATAATATTTTTTTATTATTAATAATATGCGAAAGCATACATAACAATTAGTAACAGATATCATTCGGAGTTTTCTCGGGTTTATAGAAAATAAAGCATTTTTATTTTTAGTAAACATTATTAAAAGAAATATCTGTACAGAATCAAAATTTCTAAATTAAAAATAATAATAATAATTCGCCCCGTAATAATAGAAATTAACTAAATTAAGCAATCATTCTTATCCGAGAATTCCTAGTTAGTATTTTTTTCCACTTTAATCTGTTTGAATTTATTTTTACGAATATAATACCTAATTTGGAAAATACATTGAAAATATTAAGCTATTTTTTTTTTACAATAAATTAAGTAATCAGTTTCTCATCAATTGTTAGTCAGTTTTTGACTCTGGAGCCATGTACGGCATACCAATATGATGGCAATAAAAAATAAAATTTTTATTTATTTAAAATATAAATAATAATGATTTCTTGTAAAAAGTAATAAATGAAATTCTAAGTGTTTTGTTTTAAAATTATCCTGAAACTCATGAAAACTGTTTTAAAAACTGTCATAAAAATGACACATTCATTCAAAAATGAATTAAAAAATAAAAAACGAAAGAATTTCTCCGTTTGCTGGCTTAAAGTTAAAAACAATGAAATTTCAGTAAAACAATTTTTTAAAAAATTTTGTCATTATATGGCACCGTTGTTGTCTGTTTAAATTAATATGCTGCAATTTTAAAATATCCTCCTTTTGCTGTTGAAATGCATGTTTGTGGTTTCACATTTTGTTTCAAGCCTACGATATTTTGAGGTTGCAAATTGCGGACGATTTAAAAATGTTATATTTTAGACATAAAACTATTCTGTGACTAAATTTACTATTCTGTGACTGATAATTTATTATTTTTCCAAACGCAGTGAAGTAAAGATGCATTTCTATCCTTTACCAATATTTTTTATTCATTTTTCAAATCGATAGGGATTTTTTTATACAACCTCTGTATAGATTAAAAGAAAATTCGTATTTTTGAAAATTTTGCAAATTTATATTCCAGAAGAAAAAGGATAATCTTTGATACTTGATGAAAATTTAAAAATATTTTGATCTGTAATCTTAAAGTATTTTAAGGGGTATTCTAGGGTTGATTTTAAATTTAAATTTATTTCATTTATTATCTGTTTGATTTCTTTTACTATCCATCATAAATAAGTGAAGATTACATCCATAATCATTATGTATCGAGCAAAGCACTGACACATATAAACGCTGAATAATAGTACCATATTAACGTACATGTACGTTGGTAAAGTTTTCGATGGAAACTCGGTAGAATTGTAACAGATTCAGTGTACACAAAGTAGATTTTCCCAGTGCACACTACGAAGAATGGAAGGTATATGACAGTATCTTCACATTTTACAACCACAATTTTATAGGAAAGGTTACATAGGTGGTAGCAGGGTGATACCTTTCCTTGGACCAAACTGAGGAATTTCCAGTTTATGTATTATTCCATATTCTTTGTTTATATGTAATGTCAATGTTTCTTTTAGTTTAGAATGATTATGGACACTATCTCCATCTGATTATGATGATGATAATAATTAGTCCATGTCTAACATAACAGTAAGAGCTGTCGATTCGACTTTACTTATAGGGTTTTGGAATGGGGTTGGGGTTTTGAATCCTATTCCAAAACCCCAACGAGCGTTAAACACATTTAGATCTTCTCTATATTATCAATTTTATCATTTTTATCGCATGATTTAGTTTTCATATCACAACCATTTTCTTTGATGTCATCTTTTATATCAGCAATACTTATATTATGTTTGACACATTCGTCTGCTGTAACACGAGATTGATATTTATTGCTTTTAAAGCTGTAATTTTATCACAGTTGCAGTCATATAATATGATTAATTTATTCTGTTCAATAACTTTTTTAATTTTGCGATATACCGTGCAAACAAACATTTCTTTTTCTTATTTTGTTTTCATTCTAACCTAAACAAAGTTTGAAACTATGAATAATAGTTCACTGGGTTGTTCTTTTATTTTGTTAATATAAATTCCATTCATCTAAATGAATGAATAAAACTGCAAACATTATTGATTGGTCTAAGATTTGTCATATTCTATATTTCGACCAGATTTTTACTCAATCGCTATGTCATGGATATTTATAATGATTCGAATCCACTTTACACAGCAGATCGCTGTCTAATATGACTATAGAGAGGCAAACCAAGGGCTTCAACGTAGGAATAACAAACCTAGCAAGTAAAAAGAAAAAAAAATTCATGTTTCGAAATCTGCCAGTAGACAGAAGGCATTGGCCCACCATGGGCTGTTGAGCCAAATATGATGGTGAAAAGGGAGGATATTTACTCATACTGCATTGAAATAATATTCTTTGTGACGCTGTATGTCTATTGTAACTTTCTTTTTTAATTTAAGAATTACTTTATGTGATTGCTTTTAAATTTCAAAATTGCTTACCGAAGTGATTATTACCATATTAAATATAAAAGAAACCTTTGCAGATTTACTAATATAAAAATTAATCCAAAAAAAAAAAAATTATACCTCAAGAAGGATAATGTTGAAATACACTAGACACGATCCATTGAATACCAGACATTAGTTTTAAAGTTAATCTATCGTGCCTAGCTAAAAACTAATTAAATATAATGTGTACTTTCTAAAAATATTTTTTCTAATTTTCTTTTACAATTTTAAATGTGCATATTTTTTCATTTGAAATAATGCTTTTTTAAATTTTTTATGAATTTATATTTTCCTGCGGATACATACTGATTATATCATAATTTCAAATTAACCATAACAAATATTAAATATAATCTAATTTTCATCTTTACACAGCATATATTAAAAAGACATTTTTAGTATGAAAGGGAGATTCGGAGATTGAATAGCGAAAGTAAATGAAAGGAAATATATTTTCAACGATAAATATTTCTGAAAAATATGAGAATCTTAGAACAAAATAAAAAAATATTTAAATTCGTGTGTACAATAAAATGTAGAATCCTTTTTCTATACGATAACTATCCATGCATATCAACCACTACCCGAAAGTAATCTCGGGGCTATGAACAAAAATATTTTCTTAGAAAGGATGACTTTAAAGAGGAAAAATATATTTCCCTTTCTAGAAAACTCTAGATCTTTTTTTATAGATAACTGCACAAACAATTTGTGTTTTACCTAGCAAACTTTTGATAGACACTACAAGCATATGTCTTTGAATACGGCATGAATCTTTAGAAATTTGACTAATTACAATATTTATTTTTATTTATCATCTTTAGGGATTTTTTTGTAATCTGAATTTTTATATTTTTTTTCAATTTATTTTTATTTTTATTTTATAGAGAATCTTTTAAATTTTGTCTTACTGAAGACAAAAGATCAAGTAACAAGTTTCGTAATAATGCCCTATGAAATACTACAAGAATACAAACTGATATTTGGAAAATAAACAGTTTATGGTTATGACAGTTTCCATTAATTTCTTTATTTTTAATAGTAGTTTGCGCTTACTTTATAATCTATCGAATCTCTTTTTGATTTGTGTTATAATTTAATTACGTTCTTACATTGATAACTATCTCTTGCACAAAATTAATTCGAAATTACATAATATACAAGTATGCACCATATATATATTAGTTATTTAATAACTGAAGTATATGAAAATAAACTGATAAATGAAATTAAATTGATTTTTACGTGAAAACTATACCACTTTATTGCTCAGTCAAACATTTTGTATAATAAATCATGGGTATATTAAATAAATATAAATTATTATTAATATCAAAATATAAAAAGAAACCTCAAAAGATATGTTCATGTCACCACTTACGAAAAATAAATTTCAAATAATGCTGCAATTTCAAGTGCCATCTAACTACTTACTATAAACATCCAACATTTGAAGTAATTACAAGATATTTTTCAATATTACATTGAAATATTTTTTAAAAAAAGTAACAACCACCTTAATTTAAACACACCCACACTTGAAAATAATTTGTTCTGTTCCTAGTATAATATTTTTCAAATAAAATTAGTCTAGATTTTTCGTTACGAGAAGGTGAGTAATTCATGGAGATAAACATAAAATTAATTTAACCGCTTGTATCACAAAATAATATATTATGTATATAATAATTTTGGTAAATACCACAGCAATTATATATCTATTATTTGACTGAAAGAAAAAGAAAATCTGAAACTCTTGTTAGAAAAACTTATGTTTTCTTCTTGGATCTGCCCCAACATTTAGAAAACTATGGCAAAACGTGCTATTTATAGTCCACATAATTTGGTGTTATTATAACATTAGCCATTTAAAACGATGGTTTTAAATGTTTTCAATCTCCATTCCTCAGGAAGTTATGAATAAAAGTGTCAAGATCACGGGGTATTATTAATTTTCTTACTCTATAGAAAGAAATAAGTTAAATATCTGGATTTGTAAATTTAAAATTCTGGAATTGTCTTTCGTACTAACTGATTTTGTGGCTGACGTAACATCTAGGTGTACATTCTCTTTAGTTACAATTTGCCCCATAGAATACTAAAAGAACATTATGTTGTGTAATAAAAAAAAAAATAGGCAGGCATGTTATAATGACATATCCATTATGCAACCTTGCTTATTATATCATTATAGTAATAACCATTATTATTAACAGCAAACACAAGTGTTCTAAAATTCCTCGGTGGTAAGCGGAATAATTTTTTTGCTAATATTAACTATCAAAAGACGTTTTTCATTTCATTGTGTAAAGCATTATACTGAAATAACAATTATTACTGATTTGAACTTTAAAACTAAAATACATTGAAATTATAGAGTTAGCAGACTTATAGCATGTAATTGATGCTGCAAAAACTGAAAGCTGTTCTGTTAGTTAGCTACCCTTGCATCACTATCGTTTTCCTACCAAAGGGTTTCAAGTATTTAGCAAGTGGAAATTTCCGACATGCCACTTCATACTTTTAAGCTATTAATAACTTTTTGTAGCAAAATTTATTTTCAATTAACATTGTTGGGAATGTTCTAAAAAGGGAGGTTAGTTTGTTGAAATAATTATTTTTTCATTGGTTTTTAAATTCAAAATATTCTGAAAAGTTATATTAGTTAATATTTTTGCAATAATAGTATTAATATTTTTAATAATCTTATGTACTTGAATTACATATCTTTTAAAAACATGTTAACGGTATCTTGTTTTATATATTTAGTTCCTTTTTTTTTTATCAAACTGGCTTTATTTGAAAGGATTACTGCTAAATCTAACCATGAACAAATAATTTATAAGTCATTTTAAATTGAATAATCATTATTAATTTTGAATAAAATATCTTCCTTTAACGGTTGATCAAAACAGATATTAAATAAACGACAACACAACTAGATTGTGCGTAGACTACAGGAAATTCGTCAAAGATAGGTTTCCTTTACTCCCTGCGGCAACCAGTTGCTTAAATTCAAGCTATTTATAACTATTTTAAAACAAAAATTAATTATCTCTGAGATTTCGGCCGTTTTTAGCTTTTATCACTTGCATCAAAAGCTATGCTACCTTCTAATTTGTAAAGTGTGTAACAGGAGCAGTCTTGGTGCGAACTTGGATTAAGTCAAATATATTATCTATAAAGAAAATAGTCCACTTTATCAGATAAGATAATATCAGATAAGGTAAAAGCAATAATAGTTGAATTTTTAAATTGTGTGCAACTTTAAAATAGTCGTTGTGTTCCAATTCAACTAATTTCAACATTTTCAGAAAAATGGAAATGTTAAATATTCAAGAAAAGCTTGTGATTGGCTTTTTTCTAACACAATTCAAGAGTATCAAGAATTGACTCTGAATAAAGTTGCAGTAGCTATATGTGAGAAAGAGATATCAGTTGGGTTAATGGTTAGTTGGTTATTAGTTAAAATTGTTGGCTACATTATCCAGAGTATTCAATTTATAAGTGAATATGAATATTCTCTTTATATCCTGTTCTTCGTTGTCATAAGACAATTAAATCACATGGCAATGTTATACAGTTTATGTATCCTGTACAATTTATTCTGAATCTTGAAATTTTTTTTTAAACTTTACAAGATTTAGCACTAAACAAAAATGTTTCTTACGAAAGATTTCCAAGTATTAAAATTCGCATATGTTAGATTGCTGAAAATAAGAAGAATGCATAATGAAAAATTTTGTACAAGATAATGTTTAAAATATAATATATTATTCACGAATAAAATACTTTATGTTTATTGTGAAACTTTGTTTATAATTAATTTTTAGTTTATCTAAAAAAAAAAATATAAATATAAAATATATATATTTATATTTATTCCGATTATACATTATCTTACATTACAATTAAAATTTTCTATATACTATAATCATGAGTAAAATTTTTTAAATTCATATAATTACACTATTTACTCGATATATATAGCTATTTTATTAAGTACTACAAGTGATAAATCAAAAAATTAAAAGAAATAATCAGCTTTTACCTGATACTAATCAATTAGCAGCAAAGGACGATACTTCCAAATAAATACGCAATGATGTTAGAACTTCAAATCGAAAACGATTCATCAGTTCGAACATTCACTTAAGTATACCCCAGAGTAGCCATACACGAAATGAGAAAAAGAAATAACGAAGAAGAAAACAAAAGAAGAAGAAGAAACGGAACACAAAATGAGAAGTAGCTGTTCTTTTGTTCTTGTTACAGTGTAGGAAGTAATCATTTCGAAAAAGGTCATTCTGCCAGTATTTGCTCTCTCTCTCTCTCTCCTTCTTTCTACAGAAAAGTCACTTCGTTTGCGAACAAGATAAACCCAAATCCCCCTTTACTTTAAAAGCCAATAAAAATAATCAATCGCAAGATACAAGGCAGGGGGAGGGGGATAAAATCTACCTTTCAACAGTGAAGTTGCCCCCAAGAAACAAAACTAACGTCAAACACAAGAAAAGAGACCAGGAAAAGAAGAAAAAAATAGAATAGAATAGAAAAAAAGAAGAAAAAAGATGTTTTATTGTTGCCTCGATTCTTGATACAACAGGGGCTAATCAGAACTCTATTCTTTTCTTGTACTCTCTTATCGATTTCGATGCGAAAACCATCTATATATATCGAAACGCAAGGCAAAGGTAGCTTCCAGCATCATCATCGATTAAGAAGCTTCTTCATCATCGATAGTAGGTTGTTAGGAATGTGGATAGCCGATAAACATTGTGCGCCAAGAAACAAAAAAAAAAAAATGAACGCCAAAGAATTACGGGCGAATATACCCGATTCTTAGTGTTTGGTACGACCATCAAAACCTCTTTGGATGCTCCAGTAATTGAGTTTTGAATACTTTCCTGGTAAGAGATCGAGCTTGAAAATCAGCTTTAAGCAAGAAATGAGAGCATGTGCATGTTTGAAGGGCTTTTATTCTGAGTAAATCTAGGTGGCACGCTCTCGGATGAATTGCTTTAACTAAAACTTGGTAAAACGATTGAGGTATTTTTAAGAAGAAGAATTTCAATAAAAGTACTTTTCTTTCCTTCCTCTCTCTTTTAAAAATGCATTTTATGAGTGGACTGTCAGAAGATCGCTGTTGGCTGTTTAAATGATATTTCAAGTAGGTTTCTGTTTTAAAAAATTAAAAGTTGTATTTTAGGAATTTTAATATAGAATTCTGTAAAAGAAAAGAAATTATTCTATTTATAACATTTCTCACGATGTAATGCCGTCTAAGTCATGAAATTTGTAGAATATGAAATAAAGCGCAAAAGATCATGTAATATTTTCTTACGGTAAAAATAACCAGTACTGGTGTTTTTATTTTTTTTATATATATTTAATATATTTTTAATATTTTTAAATTACATGACCAGTACTGATATTTTTAATATCTTAAAGTTTAAAAAGACTCATAGAAATATTTTTATTTTTATAATACAATATATTATTTTACTATTCCATCGCTAAAAAGTTTTGAATTATTTAGTAACAATTATTATTATAACATTGTATAAATTATTATTATAACTGTAAAAATTTTCATCAAGAGTATCCATGAATTTTTATTCTATGTTACATGTGCTATTTTTAAATAAAAGATTAATTTATTTTTAGAATGTTATTAATTTTTTTTTATGAATAATAAAATTAAATAAAATAGGAACAGTAAAAAATCTATATCGGGAAAAAAATTCTGGAATAAAATATTTCTTTTTTTTTTGCATTCATTTTAAAAAATATTAACGATTTTCTACTGCTTAAATCAAAAATAAATCCTCATTCTATGATAGTTTACGTAAGAAAAAAGCTACAATTTAATATTATTTGTAAGAAAAAGTCTAAAAGATAATATTTAGTATTGCGAAAATAAATTTTTTTCTTAAATTTTATTTATGGGTTCTTGAAAGTGCATCCTGAAGATATTTAGGATATGTGAAAATACAAAGAGAAATATTTTTATTTTCAATGTTGTGTAGTCGCTTTTTAAAGTTTTTCCACTTAGCTGAAATTTTAAAAATAGTTGCAATGCAATTAACGAACACTTATGGGATTACGACATAATTTAACGGTATAACTGAAAATCTTTTATTTATTGTTTTATTTTAAGTAGAGAATTATAGTAATGTCTTACAATTATAGTAATTATAGCTGAAAAAATTATAGTAATTATAGCTGAAAATTATAGTATAACTGAAAATCTTTTATTTATCGTTTTATTTTAAGTAGAGACAATTATAGTAATGTGTTACAATTATAGTAATAGTTTTCTATATTTTACCAATTTGTAATAAAGAAAAATCTATCCGAATTTTTAAATTCCTTCTTTTAGTCCACACTCTCCCTATATATATCTTGTTCAAATTTTCAATCGTTCATAAAATACATTTTATTCATCCACTCAAGTTCAAATACATTTTTTTAATTTGTAGTGGATGACACTTCATGTTAATACAGTTTTTTCAAACATTAATTCATTAATTAAATTTAATTTATTAATTTTAGTTTTTTTTTTAGATTTAAGTTGCATGTATCTACTAATAGAGGGCGCCAGATAAACTTGAAAAAAATTAATGAAAATTATTTATAAAGGACTTCCTGCAATATAGTGAGAGAAAAAAAGAAGGAATTGACTTTAATTTTTTTTTTTTATATATATATTACTTGTTTCTAAAGGAAATTATCAGATGAGGTTATCTTATTAGAATCAACTTCTACGTATGATAAATCATCTCTATAATACTACTCTTAAGGACAAAGGACAGGGACTTAACCTTATCCCAAACTTATTTAACAGACCTGCATCGAAAGAAGATTCTTTTGAGTGCAGAATGACATACATAAAAAAAAAAATCGTTCATTGTGAGCTCAAAAGCTAAAGCCTACTGTCAGTATCTAATAAGTTAAACATTTTGGTAGGATGAATGGCTTTTATTGACAAACGAAAAAAGGGGTTGATACTGCAACATGAACCTGTCAAACACAAAACTGCAAAGTTTGAGAGTCTTCCAGATGAACTTAGCTGTGAAACTACTATACTTCTCCTCTATTTTCTTAACTAACAGAGTATCACCTGCTTAGAAGCAACACTTAAGCGGACTTCAAGAAAAAAGGTTTGAAATATTGGAATTTTTTTTCAAGTCAAAACCAAATGAATTTTATAAAAACGCATCGAAAAGCTGATGATGAAGTTACACTGCAAAGATTTGGAATTATATGGATGATTAATTTTAACGTATTCGTGGCTAAAATTTCATTTTATTTCAGTGAAAAAATGTATGGAACATACCATTACAACCTGATTCTCAGCTAATTTATTCTGCAGGATTTTACTTTTTGGTACATCAATGTTGTTCTGATGGGTAGAGGAAAGACAAAAGACTGTTACTGAATTTATTTAATTATTTTTACTTTCAGGGATAATCCCTTACACTTTGTCTTATTAACTAAGAAGATAAAACTAGTAACTAGAAGCTAGAAATAGGCTCCAATCAGATATTTCAGACTACTAGCTCCAACATTTTGACTGTCCATAGTGCCCATTCACCACCAAGAATTCTATTATAAAAGCAAAAGACCGTTGTACATTTACCACTGACAATAAAATGGTTTCTTAATGTAATTTTCTCCCAAAAATTTTTATTTAAACATATTTAATAATTTAAATGGGATTTTTTATTTATTACAAAACTTACAATAAAACTAAAATACTTCAAAATCATATTAAAGAATTTTTAACTTTTCAATTAGTTAAATTATGATGAATTTCTAGCATTTAATAAAATTCACAAGTATATACCGTAACTATTTTAAATCTAATAATAAATCTTTGAAATAAAATCCTAATGCTTACTAAAATTTAAAAAAATTGAATTCATAATATACGAATATTAAAATAAAGGAACTTATTATTCGTTTAAAATATAACTAGTTAAAAAACATTTTTCATATATTTACCGATGTCAATTTCTCGTATATTTATGTATTCCATTGAATAAAGAATACCATCCGTGTGTTGAACAAATGCCTTGTCTCTGAGTGGAGTTCATGAGATAACTTGCTGTACTCTGGGATTCTGGTCAGCGAATATCGGACCCAAACCCACGCAGTCATTTACAATGGTCTGCTTGGTAGACTAGCTGCTGATAACAGTAGAGGTTCCCATGCCAAACCATTTATTATGGGATGCTTTCTCGTGTTTCTTTGTCCGTTCATGAGAATATTTTGTCCAAATGAAATTTAGGCGGAAATTTAGATTTTCAACATATTCTAAATAAAAAAAATTATGATGTTATATTTTTTTTCCACATCTATGATTTTGAAACACGAAATTCGTAATGATATAAAACTATCAACTTTAAATTTTATCTCCAAAACCGTGCTCCAAATAAAAATTAACGCCTTATGAATGATTCAGTAATATATTTTCAGAGCTAAATTGTTTCAAACACATCAAGTTTTAGCGGCCTCGTGGCCAATTGGATAGAGCTTTGGTCTTTGGTACCACCAACTTCAGATTCGAATCCTGGCGGATGTTTGTTAGTTTTTGGTGGTAGCTTATTCGTATGTGCGCATAGCAATTTATTTCATTCATTTCAGTGGTGTAGGGCAAGGAGAACACACAATGCTGAACATCATGTAAACAACCACCATTCCTGATCCATCTGCGCATGGTTGATCAGCAGTATACCAGCTATCTACTGACAGCTACAAGAAAAGATATGATTCAGCATGGTTCATAGAAACATATGCAAATAGTGTTCATCTGCGGTACTTTTAGCTACATTTTTAACCTATCAGAGGTTTCTTGGCTGCACCACCTAGAAACTTATTCCGCTTTTAGAAATGCATTCTAAAGTGTAGGAATTAAAAAAAAAAAAGATTTATGTTTAACCATCTGGGTACATAAGATTGTCTCTAGTCCATTTTTTATCAGTTATTCGTCAGGCAAATGATGCCAAGTATCGAACACTCGAAATTTTATTAACCAGTTTCTACTTACAGAAAGTACAAATATTTTTAAAGAAGTTTTCGGTTAGTGTCCAGGACAGTAATTTAGTAAATAATTAATAAAGGACAGCAGTATTAATTAATTATTACAGCAGTATTTATTAATTTGCACATATTCTTATACTGCATTACATTTTACTTATACTGCTTATTTTTATATAAATTTACTTATTTTTTGGCCCGAATAATCGTTATTTTTCCAATTTTCTTTAATTTTAGTAAATCAGTATCCTATTTCTATTTTAATATTGAGATTTCTTCGGCATAATTAAATTCAGTGTGTGAGATTATAACCAAAAGAATTCCTCAGAAGATAAAAGAAAAATAACAATTATTTTCTGTACATTATCCTAAAAGAATATTCAATCAATTTACTACACCAATTTCTTATATCTGAAACATGATACCACTACGTAAGCATTTCCTTTAAAAAAATAGCCTCTTCACGCGCCAGCAGTTTCATTACAGTAATTAAGCAAATCTGTTTTTTCATAGTAATATAGTTACTTATGTTAAATCGGATTATTTTATATTGCCTAAATTGTTGATGCGAAATATCAAATTAATCCCAAAAGAAATTCTAGCATCACAAACATATTTCTCAATTAGTTCATATTTATCTTCCTCACTGGTTGAAGCATTTTTCTGTACATTTGCTTTGCGGCATTCAGTGCTCCGTATCAATTCTGGTGATTACCTTTAAGATCATTATGCATTATTACATTCTGTAAAGAACATATTTTTCGATTGTGCCTTTATTAATATTTTTATGCTTATTAGTTATAGTAAAACCATTTCTTATTTCTAATTTTTCTTTATTCAATTCCTTCTATTTGCTCACACTCTCTATATATATCTTGTTCAAATTTTCAAACGTTAATAAAATACTTTTTTATTCCTCTAGTCAAGTTCAAATACATTTTTTTTGAATTTGTAGTGGATGACACTTGATGTTAATACAGTTTTTTCCAAATATTAATTCAGTAATTAAATTTAATTAATTAATTAATTTTAGTAGATTTAAGTTGCATATATCTACCATAGATGTCGTCAGATAAACTTAAAAAATGAATGAAATTATTTATAAAGAACTTTATGCAATATAGTGAAAAAATAGTAGGAATTGACTTTACAAATTTTTTTTTTTTATATTACTTGTTTTAATTTCAATATTGAGATTTCTTCTGCGTAATTAAATCCAGTGTGTTAGATTATAACTAAAAGAATTTCTCTCAAGATAATGTACAGAAAATAATTGTTATTTTCTTTTATCTTAAAAGAATATTCAGACAATTTACTGTACCGATTTTTCTTATATCTGAAACATGATGCCACTATATAAGCATTTCCTTTAAAAAATTGCCTCTTCACGCGCCATCAGTTTCGTTACAGTAATTAAGTAAATCTGTTTTTTGATAGTAATATAGTTACTTATGTTAAATCGAGTTATTTTATATTGCCTAAATTGTTGATGCGAAATATCAAATTAATCGCAAAAGAACTTCCTAGCATCACAAACATATTTCTCAATTAGTTCTTATTTATCTTCCTCACTGATTAAAAAGCACTTTTGCTTGTGTGCATTTGCTTTGCGACATCTCCGTATCAATTCTGGTGATTACCTTTAAGATCATTATGCATTATTACATTCTGTAAAGAATATATTTTTCGATCCTGTTCTTTATTAATATGTTATGCTTATTAGTTGTAGTAAGACCATCTCTTTATTTCTGCATTGAATCTAATTGTTGTTTATAAAGATTTTATTACTTAACTAAAAATATCAAAATTTTCCCAGAAGAGATTAAACCATATCAAATCAATCGAAAAATCTACAATTTTTTTCAAAACTTTTTTTATCCGCTTTTCATATTTCGGTATAAAATTCTGTAAAAATTCTTTTTTTAAACTTAAGAAAATAATTTCAGAGTTGGATCAAATATACTATCCAAAGTCTTAACGGTCTTTTCGAAAATTTGGTCTTTTCGGTTAATTTAGTCTTTTCCAAACTATACGTTAAATATTTTATTACATGCATGCATGCATAGCATGAACATACAACATGTATATGGTAATACATTAAAATGTTAATGTTTCTTCATGAGAATTACCTTTGTAACAATATTAAGATAATGAATTTAATAATTTTTCATAATATCAAATATTTCATTTTATATATAGGGTGATTATAACTAAAATCCCACTTTCAAAATACTGTAAACAAAGAACTACTGGTCATAATGAGTTCAAATTTAAACTTAGGATACTTGAAGAAGGGGGTAACAAATCGGCATCAAAAAGTTCCAAAGTGTATTAATAGATGGCTCTGTAAGCGGCACAAAGAAAGTGAATCGGCTGCCAGTGAATATTTTGAATAGAAATTACAACGTATTTGGCATGAGTTGCATATTAAACCAACTGTAGCATTTAATATGCTTGATTGCTTCAGTTTTTTGTCAGAAAAAAATGACTTCCAAGTCATTCAACAGTTGTGACACTATTAGTGGAAAGCCCATCCACCACCGCGAAGACATACCAAATTGGATGAAAAAAATTGAGGAACTTTTTTGGAATTTTTTGATGCTGTACCATTTCCCCCTTCTTCAAATTTGATTCATTGTGACTAGTTCACAGCATTTTGAAAGTAGGACTTTAATTATGATCACCCTGCACTTGAATATACAAACAATACTTGCAATCAGTCTTATTTTTATTTTTATTTTTTAACCTAAATATTTTAGAAACTGTAGGAAATATTAGGTTGTTCAGTTTTCCTGCATAGAATCTGTAATGATAATTTTTAAAACAATACTTGAAAAATTAACAAGTTCATTATCAATTTGATCAATGACTCACCCTTCATTGAAAACTCCCATTTTTGTATAGAAGGACAGAGGTTCGAATCCTTTAGCAGCTTCCGTTTCAGTCACTACTTTTAGAAAGAAGATTCGAAAGCGATTGCGACCATGTACATATCTCACACATTTTGTTTTTACAAATAGCAATATGAATACTTATTTTGCTTTATTCATAAAAAAATAGGTTATAATTATCGTGGCGTATAATTTTTTTGAAGGAAACTGTCCTAAAATTTGATTATGATTCGAGAAAATTGAAATAAAAATAAATTCAGATCTTAATAATGATGTAATTATGGCTGATATTTTTTAACAGTTTTAGATTTTTATGGCGTGACACAAATTAAATTTTGCGACCAGATATTTTTAAATAGTTAATAATGTAGTAAATATTTGGAAATATTCATTCTTAATTGATCACTGCCTGATGACCAATTGGCCAGGCTCTGGCCTTTGGTTCCACAAGTTTCAGATTCGAATCCTGGCGGTGGTATGGTTGTTTATGTGATTCGGAATCCGCGTTAAACTGTATGTCCCGGTTCTAATTAGCCTAAAGTCTGCACAAAATAACCGTAGAGTGACAAATCAAACCAAATACACAGTTCATTTAATAAGCGTTTGTGCTATTCCATTATCAACATCGATAAAGAAAATTAAATATTTAAATATTAATATTATAATAAATATCACAAATATCTAGAAGATTATTTTCCCCTTGTCATGTTGTAATGTTAACTAATAATATTTAATAATAAATTAAAAGATTTTAGATCGAAAGCAGCAAAATATTACAATTTTTTTTAACAGAGCATGTCGAATTAAGTATAATTTCTTTTCAGTACTTTTCTGTGACCCAGAAAAGTACTAAAAAAGTACTGTGTATCTTCTGTAAGTTCAGTACTTTGTATTTCTTTTTTACATCATACATCGCTTAGTGCATATACATACTTTGGTAACATGCACCAACCCCTATATGGTAAATGGGGGGGGAGATATTGCCAACGATAAGGCTTTTAGGGAAATGTGTTCCACATTTGCCTGTCATATAGGAAATATCCGAAAAACATTATATTAGGTAGTCTGACAGTCAATCCGTTTTAGTAAAAGCAAAAGGAAGGCTGCATTCAATGATAAATATGTCTTATGATTGTTGGGTAACTTCTATACCGACAATATTAAAATGGTCATGTTTGATGCAACTTTTCTGAGACAATACAATATTGTGTTGTATTGTTGATATACAATATTTTTTTTTGTATATCAATACAATACATTCTATATTATATTGAAATAAGCTTTTACAAAATTGTTTATTTGAAGAAAAAAATCATCAAAGGAAGGATTTTAAAATTCTTTAAAAATACCCATTTTTATAATTAAAATTGATATGAAACAAATAGTTTCACAAATGTTGATTAAAAAGTCATTTCAGTATAATCTACACATTTACAACAATGAATTAAAACTATGCATACAATAAATATTCTTGTAGAAAAAAGTACATAGAAATTTGAAAACCAGTTTTGTGAAAATTGTATTTAAAGAAAAAAAGTTACTTAATTAAAGTATTTCAACTTCATATGTGATGCGACATTTTTCTTAATTTTCAATATAGTGATCTATTCCGTACATCTTATCAACATTTTACTCTTATTTGCAAAAAATTATTTTGATTATTTTTTATTGGAAATAAATATATCTCTATGTCAAATATTATGACTTCTGTATGGATAAGAATATATGATTCTACTGCATAAGCAACAGTTTCCATTAATTTTGTTTTTTATATAGAACCATATTACATTATTAACAACTTACTTCGATGCTCGATGTTACCATGCTAAACATTTTCTAAGCAGATCTGGGCAATAGAAATTATCGAAAATTGGCCGTAAGACATCCTATTTGTATAGAAAAGATTTTCGATGTTTATAAGTTTTTTTCTTATATTTTTTTACTCAATGTTTATAAAAATTATTCAAAATAGTGGATTTGATCTACAAAATATCTACGTGTTTTCACGTGTTCAGTTGATTAATATTCATCCATTAATGTTTTCATTTTGAAATTAACATTTGCACAATTTTCATTGGAATTTCTTAAAAAGTAATACATCGTATTGAAATGGATAATATTTCTTAATAGTAATCTCAAAAACAGCTTTTTATTTTTTATTATATTTTTGGCTTAGAATATTGAATCTCCAGAATAAAAAAACTTATAAGCCAATTTCCTCATTCAAAACTTAATTGCTTTGAAATAGCAATCGAAACTAAAATCAATATAAGCCTTTAAGAAGACCATTACCATCAAACACAGACTGCAGTTTTTTTATCTTCTTAAAAGAAAAATTAGAGCAAGGACAAAAAAAAAAAATCCCCGAACACCCCTTGTGACCAAAGTTGGTGATCGTTTCTTGATGGATGTCTCCCATCTCAAGCATTCCTCTTCGAACACAAGACACTCCAGAAGTCCTTTTAAAGTTTACCCATGCCGTTGCCCAAACAAGAAAGTTCAACAGCGCCATCTGGTGCCCCTGCAAGAAGAAAGTTGAGCCAGGACATTAACGCCTAACTTCGATTAGGAAAGGAAGTTCGTCGATATATCGGATGTTATAAACGAGAAAATCTTTTCCAAAGGGAAACAAAAGAAAAGTTTTCTTCTCACTGGAGCAATCAGAAGACATCCATCAATAATGTTGACCTCTTGATGATCGGGCCGAGTTACTTCAAGAGACTGATCACCGTGAGTTGGAAGACAACATACACAATCTTTGGCACAACAGGGCGGATGGAAGTAGTCCCTAATGGTCCGACTAGTTGTGATCCGGAACAGAATAAATAGATCCCCTTCCATTGCCAGGAATTTGAGGTGACATTCGCTTTGAAAGTGTATGGAAATTGATGAATTGGTTTCTGGAAGGGAAAGATCAATACCTGTGGAAAAAGTCGAAAGGTATATCGTTTCAGTTGATGAAAAAGGTTTAAAGATTTGGAAAATATTTGAAATACCGAACATTTACGAAACATTAGAAGGAATCACATTTTTTTTTTTTTTAAATAACAAGTTAGTGAAAGGCTATATTAATTTATTTCAAATGTTTTCGAAAGCCAACTTTTCAACAGGCTGACTGAGTTTATTTTGTGGCTGACTGGCTTCATGTTAAGTTCAATAAGCAATAATAAAGGGATTCAAGAATTTTGATAATACATTATGTGACATTTGTTTCAATGTATCATTTTCTAGCACATTATTATCAACATACTTAATACGAGTATGCTGATAATATTGCTATTTTTACCACTTTTATACATGATATGAACGGAGGAAAATAATGATTTCTAGTAGATTTTTTTTTTTTTTTTTTTTCTCGTGTGGTAAAAAAAATGGTAAATCCAATTAGGCAGTTTGACTTTGATGAGAAACATTAATTTCGTCTGTTAAAGATAATTTCTCAACAACCTACAAAGAAGTTTTTTCAAAGCAACTCACTTCACTAAGTGTAATCAAACTGTTATTCATTGCAATTTAACTATTTATATTATCACTGCACTACAAAAGTGACAATACAGGACTTCTTTTAAAAACACTCACTTACGTATTCCCTCAACTTTCAAAATTTAAAATTAGATATTTAGCTGACAGGGATGAATAAATAGACAGTATCTGCTTTTTTTCTAAATATTTTAAACAAATTTTTAATAAACTAATTAACTGTATTTGCACGAATTTTTGTTTAATCTGGAATTATCTTTAATGAGCATGTTAAAATACAATGATGTATGTCTAGTGTCGATGCTTAAATAATCAAAATTCTTAAAAATTAATAAATACAATAAATTATAATAATTTCTTTTGAATTGTGAACATTGCTTATGGCACAATAATATCATCATATAAATTTTTTTAACAAGATTAATTTTGAATTTTAATTGTAAATGTCTTTAATCCGAGAAAAAGACTTGCAATCAACTCCATAATGTTAAAGATCGAAAACTTAGCATAGTTTAATGCTCCTTCATGATATTCTTCCAGGTTCAGGTAGATGGAATTTTAAATAAAAATTATTATTATTATAATTTTATAAATTATTATTAAATGAGATATCACTTATATTTCGCACACCAATCATACATTTCACATAAAAAAATATTCTTCAAATACAATAGTGTGAATTTAAAAAAAAAAATGTAACAATTTATAATAAAAAGAAAATTAAAACAAATTTTTAAATAATAGTGACGATTAAATTATCAAAAACAAAACAATCGGTAAAACAAACTGAAATTATTAAATTTTGAGAGAGGATTTGAAAAATTATGCTAATTACCTCAATTTCAGACATTCACTGAAACAATACCAAAACAGAAATATAAAGAGAATAAATGTAAATTTCATTCAAAAAAATTATTTGTCAAACATTTTGGTTTTACAAAATAGCAAATAGATTAACATTAATTATATAATACAAAGCATACATTTTGCATATTACAAAAATAGAGATAGATTTCCTTGCTGCATAAAGTACTCAGGGATAGACAGACATCAGTCCACCATTTTTCTTCCATAGGATTCATACATTAATTTTATATAAAAAATATAAAAATTATTAATATAATTATTAATATAATAATATAATATTATTGTATACTGTTATAATAATATAATTTAATATTTTTAAGATTGTGAAATTTCTATGAACAATTAAAACTCAGAATTATACCAGTTTTATTATAATAAACAATAAATAATTAAATATTATTTTAATCAATGTTTTCAAACTAGAAAGCCAGACGCTTTGTCAATAACATGATATGCTAAATGCAAGATTTTTTTCTATGATTATTCTCAATTCTACAATATGTATTCTTCTATTTTAAAATTGCGCTAAACATAGATGGAAGAGCTCATAAAAAAATATTAGATTTGGTGCAAATTAGATAATATTACATCGAAAAGGAATTTATGAACATCTTTTTTTTTTTAAATACACACTATTTGGAGACAAAGGAATTGCAGGCAGAAATTTTAAAAAATAATAAAATGAAATGTAATGTAATGAAATGTAATTAATGTAGTGTGATTAACTAATGTAATGAAATTTAAAAAATAATAATAATCATTTGACTAATCAATCTTTTACACAGAATTATTTTAAAAATGGAAGTACATAAAAATGCTTAATATGTAATATCCCACATTGAATATTTACTTTTTTATCTTATTGTATTATTTATTTATTATTATTTATAAAGAAATAAAATAATATAAATGTTACAAAAATTTAATTATTTATGTGTGTGACATAATTACACCATATTTGTGCATCCATGGGTAATATATATATATATATATATATACATATACATATGGATGCATGCAAATATGTTAACTGTAAAATTTAAAAACATGTAACATATAGTAGTTCAGGATTTTTTGTTTATTTATTTTAATTATTATTATTTTGTTCCAAACATTTTCAGCTACAACTTATGAAAAATTTATAATTTATTTTTGAACTAAATGAAAACCTTACTTTTTTTACTCATCAGTTTTTTTTTTTTTTTTTTACCAATAAATGGAGCTTTCTTTAAAAAATTGGATGTCACCATTAGTTATTGTAAATAAAATAAGATAGAAAATTAGCAATATTACTTTTTAATTTAGTTTCCAAACTAACTCTGTTATATTTTGAAGAAAAACTAATGTTAACAAGTTAAGGGAAAAAATTATTGGGAATTCTGGAATAAGTATGATAGCTTTATTTAGATAGCTGATATTATTTTGAGGCGTTTTGTTTAAAATCTCGAGTTTAAGCTTCCTCAGATATTTTATGTTAGTCTGATTTTCCAAAACCAAAAATTGTTTATTTTCTGTAACTTGGCAACACAGAATTATGTGTGTAAATAATTTTCACTAAGAGTAACTACTATATTTCTTCATGTGTAAAACCCTGTTTTAAATATAATTTTAAAACATAAAATTAAATAAATAATTATCTGCTAATAATTATCCAGCTTGAAAAATTTAATGTTCTGTCTGTATTTGTTCATTTACTTTAATACTTAAATATGTGAAAATAATGCATGTCTTATGAAAAAGTTTTTTTATTAAAAACAAGAACTGTTGTCAATAAGAGTAAAGTAAATGAAAGATAAACATTTGCAATTTTATAAACAGCTTATATTCCAGTCTAAAGCAAACGAATTTATACTATCTGCTTATTTTTAATATACATTTCTTGGAATAACAATTTTTGACAAACAGCTAGCTCAGCATTCTAGAATTCCATTTTCGTACACAAATCTCTCTGAATTTTCCATACACTAGATGTAATGAAAATTTTCTTTTGCTTGATAAGCTCTCAAAATGTCTGCGGTGATGTATGAATAAGATTTTATAACTTTTATCTGTCTATATTTTTTTTATTGTTGTAGAGGAATTTTCGAAAAAAATTTGGGAAAGGATATTGATTTTTAGATTTCATATATGCGTACATTTTCATTTTGGTATTCTGTCTGTAGTTTAAACGTATAAAAGAGTATTATTTTGATAAATTATACTTGAAAAGATGAATTTATTAATTTAAATCATGTAATTTAATTTAAATTAATTAGATTCTTCTTACAATTGATCCATATATATTGTAATATTAACTGATGATTAATAAAATTATTATTAATACTAAAATATTTTTGTATGATTTTCTTATATAAAACTATAAAAATATAATACTATAAAAACCAACTATTTAAAATTAATTTACTTTCATTTAAAACACCCAGAAATGTTCTATAATGTACGTCGCAAAATTTGCTATTATTCTGGCAAATGTGCAGCTCATGCAACATTACCCATGAAGTACTATAAATTCCTATATTAAACCTATAATAAGAGAATGGAGCCTTCTGATAAAACGTTCTGTGCATCCCTAATTTTACCATTATTCTGGAAAATTTGTAGTATATGCAACATTACCCATGAAGTATTGAATATTCTATTAATCCTTGAAAATCCTACATTAATCCTAAAATAAGTAAATGAACCTTCTGATAAACATTTTTCTCGTCATAAATGTTATTTAATGTGTGTCCCTAAGTTTGTCATTAATTTGGCAAATGTGTAGCACATACAATATTACCCATGAAGTACTATGAATATCCTACATTACACTTATAATAAGAAAATGGAGACTTCTGATAAACCTTTTTCTCATCAGCGACTTCGCATATCACGTTATGTACCACAAACTGCTCCTGATAAAGGCATACTAATTTGTTCTTTTTTCAAACTTTCAAGGGTTTCATAATCCGTATTTCTTTATCACATGGAAAAAACCGTCTGTATGTAAAATGTATTATTTGTTTGGGATGTATTCATTTCTTTAAAGGAAGGTCTTCTTAGTGAGACTTTCAATGACCAACTGGGGATGATCCCGGTTGTTCAGATTAATGTCGCTCGTCCGTATTTGGATCATCTAATCTATATGAGATGTCTAAACGATGTCATAGTTTTATACTTTTCTATTGATTTTTATTTATAAATTTATCAAATTAATCATCCGAATATTATTAAAAATTTTGCTGCATTAAAATTTAATTCAGATTTTCCTAAAAACACGCATACAAAAACTAAATAGAAAGATATACCAACGAAATGCAAACCATCGATCACAGATAGCCAGAGCCATTATATGAAAATCAACAACAGCAAGTACAGAGAATCGCATTGTAGAAAGAAGCTATTGATACATTTCCCAAGTTAAAAATTCAACGTTATTCGTTCGGCGACTTCAAATGCAAGGCACAGTGGAAATCTGCGGAGGTGGTTTCTGGCAGGACGACACAATCAGGTCTCCTGAGAGGATTCTTTCATTCCAATTTGCGGCGGTGCACGTTTCCTTGGAGATGGACTCGCAGACCCGAATCTTAAGCGAAATGACATCGCGGAGAATGACGTGACCTGCCTCCCTTACGGCCCTGCACCTCATCAAACATTAATGGGAGGCATCAGATAAAGAAAATATTGTTGCACTTGCCTTTCGGTCCCCCTCGCTGGCTTTTAACTCTCAATCCTTTTCACTGGGGGACTCTTATCCAAACAATGCATGAACGGAACACACTTCGTTGTTTTTTCAATATTGCTTCCATCTAAGATACACAGACTGCAGAAGCTATTTTCTTGACTTGTAAACAAAAGCAAGCTTGATTTTCTTGTCATCTACCCTGTCATATGTCCATTTTACATTAGATTTTTGTTCGGATTTTTATAAATTATCAAAGTGGAATTAAGATCGAATTAATTAATTTAAATTACAAAGCAAACATTTATTCAATATTTCCTATTAATTTTTATTCCTTATTAATTAATTTTTATTCCTATTTAATTTTTTATTCAGTATTTCCTATTTTATTATAAACCAAATAATCAGATTCTCTTTTATTAATGTGCTAACTTCATTGCAGAATGTCTATCTACCAATTTTTTTTTTCTCTGTAGTTTTTAATGTCTTTTTAAAGATGCACTAAATAGAGTAGAAGGGTTTATTGCATAATAATACTTCTAAATGATGCTTGATTAAGGCATAACAAGCCCTTTTGAGTCATGAAACTAAAAAAAAAAAAAAAATTTTTAAAAACATTTTATTGTCAATCACTTTTTGCAACAAAATTGCAATTGATTTTGGTTACAATAAAAAGCAAACAAAATACTTAAATGTTTACTAAATTAATACAGCACAGCACATCCAATTCTTTTTTATTGTATTGTATGACTTTTTATTACTTATAGAGAAATATCTTACTTCCAGTTACACTGAGTATATGCGGCTGGCGGGCTTTACAAATCCTGCGCATTCCTGGTTTAGATGAATCAGAAAATTGGTTGTGTTGATATTATTTTATATTCCCGCACTGTGCCATTTGCTTCCATATAATGCTAAATACGTCAAAACGCTTGCTGTTATTTACAATGGTGAACATTTTATCTGAGATCATCATCTTTGATGAGACAGATTTGTAACTTCTGTAGATTCAATGTGCATCATAAACTGTCATGGTGCTAAAAAGATTATAGTGCATGAAACCTAAGATAGCTGCATTCATTGTTATGCCCCCACAATTTCAGTGAATACCATTAATGAAGTTGGGAAGTTCTAACATAATTTTCAAATATAATAGATGTACTTCAGTATCCTTAACTGTTATACACGGGAGAACTTTTGATTTGGTAAACCTATGAGACTCAAACAAAGCTCCAAGCAAGCAACCAAAACTATGCAAAATGCTCATGATGCTAATTTTTAGTAATTGTATTAGATCCAGTAAGCAAAAGATGATGAGTGTTTTGTAATATTTTTCAGACAGTAAGTAGAAGATATAGTAATGTGTGAAATTGGCAAATTGAACATAACCTGAAAAAATTATTTTCAATAATATTTATCCCTTGCTTTTAAGGAAAATTGCGATTAATTTGCTATTAAAAAAAATCTGAATTTCATTTTCTAAATGCCAGTGACTTTAATTAGGTGATAAAGTTTATTTTTTTTTTTAAATAACTGGCAGAATTTTTCAAGCCGGTAATTATTTTAAGATAAAAAAATGAAGCTAAAAAAAAAAAAACAATGTCATTTTTTTTCAATACAGGAGCAAAAAAAATTGTCGAAAGTATGCTTCATCACACTTGCTTCGAATGTCCGTTAAAGCATGCACCCGCAACGATTGACATACGCTGCAGAAGAAGAATTCTGGCAAAAATAACGAAATCCTTTGTCTGTTAAGAAGAAGAAGGTAAAAAAACAGATAGAGAGATGTTCACGAACATTGTGTTTGACAGGCCAACAGAGTGTAAGGGAAGGAAAAAATGCATTCCAGAGTAAATAAAAGGATATATTCCAGATGGAGGGGGCAGAGAAAGTAAAAAAAAAAAAAAAAAAGATATAAAAAATGAACTGGAGTGTATGAAGGGAGTGTGCATGAGCTTAGAAAACTGAGTACTTGTAAAAGTACAACAAAAGGGGGCCTCTTAACGAAGACAGGTTACGAGGGGAAAAAAAAAATTGTAGGTTAAAAAAAGTAAGAAGTAAAAGTAAGTTTTAGTAAGAAGAATTTTGTTAAAAAAAAATATTGGGGGTGAGAGAAAAAAAAACAATTTTAAATGTAAACTGGGGGCGCCTGTTTTGTTTTTTAGCCAAAGTGCAAGTGACAGGTAGTTAAAAATATTTACCTACCTTTTTTTTTTATCATCATGCAGAAGATATAGGTATTGAATCTGCCCAAGAAAAAAATTTTGCATAAAAATTTCGAAGCACATTCTTTTTGAAAAGGTTTTAAAAGTGAATTGCCAAAATCTCGCTTGGTGTTGTTAAGATAAAGTCTTACAATGCAACGTTTGATATCTCTGAATGAAAATTCTCGATGAACTGTGCAAGAAATATATTGGAAGTCTTTGTAAATGGATGTCATTAAGAATTTTATTTATAAAGTTATTTAAGAACCTTATTACAACCTACAGCAACCTAATTTTGAAATGTATGCTTATTCTTCTTCTTTGGCGTAACAGGTCCATGGTGGGTCAAGACAGTCTGCCTACTGGCAGATTTCGAGACAGGGCATGTTTTTGTTTACGGGTATTGTTTGCAGCCCTACGGCCATTAGTTATATTAGATGGGACCTACTGTTTAATGTGGATTCCAAACCTCCACAAGCATACATAGCATCGCCAGTGCTCGAACCCGAAGCCTGTGGCACCAAGCGCTAGTTACTCGACCGTCACCGTTAAGATAAAAATCCAATATGGTTAGTACGTTTGTGTTAAAAACTAAAGAAGCATGGTTCGAAACCCAAAAACTGTTTGGTTTGTCGCTGTATGGTCATTTTGTGCACTTTAGGCTAATTAGACCGGGATCTAGTAAGCAAAAGGTAATTCATGTTTAGTAAGATTTTTCAGACGGTAAGTAGAAGGTAGTGTAATGTGTGGAAATGGCAAATTGAACATAACCTGAAAAAATTATTTTTAATAATATTTATCCCTCGCTTTTAAGGAAAATTGCGAATAATTTTCTATTAAAAGAAATCAGAATTTCATTTTCTAAATGCCAGGACTTTAATTAGGTGATGAAATTAAATTTTTTTTATAAATAACTGACAGGATTTTTCAAGCCGAAATTATTTAAAGATAAAAAATGATGCAAAAAACAAGGTCATTTTTTTTTTCAATAAAGGAGAAAAAAATGTCGAAAGTATGCTTCATCACACTTGCTTCGAATGTCCGTTAAAGCATGCACCCACAACGATTGACATACGCTGCAGAAGAAGAATTCAGGCAAAAACTACGAAATCCTTTGTCTGTTAAGAAGAAGGGGAAAAAAAAGATGGAGAGATGTTCACGAACATTGTGTTTGACAGGGCAACAGACTGCAAGGGAAGGAAAAAATGCATTCCAGAATAAATAAAATGATATATAAGATGGAGGGGGCAGGGAATACAAAAAAAATAATAATAAAAAATGAACTGGAGTGTATGAAGGGAGTGTGAGCATGAGCTTAGAAAATTGAGTACTTGTAAAAATACAACAAAAAGGGGGCATCTTAACGAAGGCAGGTTACGAGGAGGAAAAAAAATTGTAGGTTAAAAAAAAAAATTTTTAAGTAAGAAGATTTTTGTTTAAAAAAAAAAAATATTGGGATGTGAAAGAAAAAAAAAACAATTTTAAATGTAAACTGGGTATGCCTGTTTTGTTTTTTAGCAAAGTGCAAGTGACAGGTAGTTAAAAATATTTTTCCCATCTTTTTTTTTATCAAGCAGAAAGATATAGGTTTTGGAATCAGACGAGAAAACTATTTGCATAAAAATTTAGAAGCATTCTTTTAAAAGGTTTTAAAAGTGAATTGCCAAAATTTCGTTTGGTGTTGTTAAGGTAAAGTCTTACAATGCAACGTTGCATATCTCTGAATGTAAAAGCAAAATGTATGATAAACTGTGCAAGAAATATATTGGAAGTCTGTGTAAATGATTGTCATGAAGAATTTTATTTTTAAAGTTATTTAAGAATCTTATTCTAGCTGCCGAATTAGTTAAGTTAGCTGATAATTAGTTAAGTTATTGCACAAAAATAATAATAAGGTAGAAAATTTGTAATATTACTTTTAAATTTTTTTTTTTTTCCAAACTAACGCTGTTGTATTTTGAAGAAAATTAATGTTAAATAGTTAAAAAGGGAAAAAATTGATGGGAATTCTAAAATAAGTGTGATAGCCTTATTTAGGCAACTGATATTTTTTGTTTAAAATCTCGAATGTTTAAATTTCCACAGATATTTTATGTTAGTATAATTTTCCAAAACCAAAAATTGTTCATTTTTCTAAACCTTGCAACACCGAATTATATTTGTAAATAATTTTCACTAAGAATAACTGTTATTGTATTTCTTCATGTCTAAAAAATGATTTAAATATAATTTAAAATATAAAATTAAATAAATATATTTTTATATTATAATTATTATCTACTAATAATTATCCTGCTTGAAAAATTCAATGCTCTGTCCGTATTGGTTCATTTACTTTATTACTTAAATATAAGTTAATAATACATGTCTTATGAAAAGTTTTTGTTGAAAACAAGAACTGTTGTCAATAAGAGTAAAAAGTAAATGGAAGATAAACATTTGCAATTTAAAAAACAGCTTTTTTTTCTGCCTAATGCAAACGAATTTATACTATCTGCTTATTTTTAATATGCATTTCTTGGAATAACAATTTTTGACAAGCAGCTAGCTCAGCATTTTTAGAATTCCATTTTCGTGCACAAATCTCTCTGAATTTTCCATATACTATACGTAATAAAAATTTTCTTTTTTTGATAAGCTTTCAAAATGTCTACGGTGATGTATGAATAAGATTTTATAACTTTTATCTGTAGACTTTTTTTTTTTTTTGTAGAGGAATTTTCAAGAAAAATTGAGGAAGGATATTGATTTTTAGATTTCTTATATGCATACATTTTCAGTTTTTCAAATTTGTCTTCTGTTTGTACTTCAAACATATAAAAGGGTGTTATTTTGATAAATTATACTTGATAAATGAATATATTAATTTAAATTAAATAGGTTCATTTTTTACAATTCATTCATATATCTTGTAGTGTTAACTGATGATGGATACTAAAATATTTTTCTAGAATTTTCTTATAGAATGTTGTTTATAATATTACAAAACCCAACTATTTATATTTAATTTACTCCCATTTAAAATATCAATAAATATTTTTTAATATATGCCCCTAAGTTTGCTATTAATCTGGCAAATATGTAGCACATTCAACAATACCCATGGAGTACTATGAATATCCTACATTACACCTATAATAAGAAAGTGGAACCTTTTGATAAACCTTCTTCTCATCATAAATGTTTTTAATGTACGTTCCTAAGTTTACCATTATTATGGTAAATGTGTTGCACATGTAACATTACACGTGAAGTACTATGAATTCCTAAATTAAAGTTGTAATAAGAAAAAGGAGACTGTCAATAAAATTTTATGTATGTCCCTAAATTGCCATTAATCTGGCAAATCTGTAGCACATGCCACATTACTCATGATGTACAATGAATATCCTACATTAAACCTATAATAAGAAAATGAAACCTTTTTTCTGATCAGTGACCATGATGTCACATAATATACCATAAACAGCTCCTGATGAAGAGATACTGATTTGTACTTCTTTTCAAACTTTCAAGGGTTTCATAAATCCAGCCTTTCATTACCATATGGAAAAAACTGGAAAACTCTTAACGGGTAGCTAAAATATTATACGAGGCACATATACATTTTGCCACAATGTTCAACGAATCTCTTTGCTTCTGAAGACAGAGATTTCTGCATCCACTATGAGTCTCGAAAATCAAAATACCAATAAACGAAGTTCTGCTTCATTTCAGTACGTTCAGACGCTATTTTTTGTCTTATCTTGCCTTGAATTTTTGAGATTTATGCTCATTGATGCTGCTTTATCTCAATTTATCCAAATAAATTGCGAAAAAAAAAGAATCCATGCATGCCTTTTATTTTATTTTGATATGAAAATTGATATATAACCTTTTGATTAGTGACGTAGGGTTTTTCTTAAACATTTTGAATATACCGACGGTTGTGACGTTCTTTTAGAAATCATAGAAGTAAGAAAATGTATTTGTAAACAGAAAACCAACAGAAAAAGAAAGCAAGAATCATTTCTTAGAGTTTCAGGCAAAGAAACTGATTAAATTGATGATTCCGAAGAAAAAGAAAATATTTGTGCGTTTGAAGAACGAACGGGTAGAACGAAACATTGCTTTTTTTCCAGGAGTTCTATTTTTGAAAAGCGCCAGATACAATGCTGTAAGAATTGAAAGTTATACAATTGCAGACAATTATTTTTCTCTGCCATGACATAAAGGGGATATTACTTGAAATAAACTTTCATTTATACATACATGTACTAGTTTCTTTTTGTTAAAACTAATTTTGTTTTCGATATTAATTTATTTGCTGACGTATTCGTTTCTTAAAAGAAATGTCTGCTTAGTGAGAATTTTCAATTATCATGCTGGTGATAATCCCGGTTGTTCAGATTAAAGTCTATCGTCTGTATTTGTATCGTCTAATCTACTGAATCTCCAACGATGTCTTACACATTGAGTAGTTTTTATCCTTTTCTGTTGCCATTTAATTATAAATTTATTAAAATAATCCTCTGAATATTATTAAATTTTGCTGCATTAAACTTTAATTAAAATTTTCCTTAAAAACATGCATACAAAAACTAAATAAAAAAATATACCCACAAAATGCAAAACCTTCAGTCACAGATAGCCACAGCCGTTATACAAAATCAGCAACAGCGAATATAGAGAATCGCATTGTAGAAAGAAGCCATTGATGCATTTCCCAATTTAAAAATTCAGCGTTTTTAGTTCGACGACTTCAAATGCAAGGCACAGTGGAAATCTGTGGATGTGGTTTCTGGCAGAACCAAAGACGACACAATCAGGTCTCCTGAGAGGATTCTTTCATTCAATTTGTGGCGGTGCACGTTTCCTTGGAGATGGACTCGCAGACCCGAATCTTAAGCGAAATGACATCGCGGAGAATGACGTGACCTGCCTCCCTTACGGCCCTGCACCTCATCAAACATTAATGGGAGGCATCAGATAAAGAAAATATTGTTGCACTTGCCTTTCGGTTCCCCTTGCTGGCTTTTAACTCTCAATCCTTTTCACTGGGGGACTCTTATCCAAACAATGCATGAACGGAACACACTTCGTTGTTTTTTCAATATTGCTTCCATTTAAGATACACAGACTGCAGAAGGTATTTTCTTGATTTGTAAACAAAAGTAAGCTTGATTTTCTTGTCATCTACCCTGTCATATGTCCATTTTACATTAGATTTTTTTTTCGGATTTTTATAAATTATCAAAGCGGAATTAAAGTTAAATTAATTAATTTAAATTAAAAAGCAAACATTTAAATGTTATAAAAATATTTTATTCAATATTTCTATTTTATTATAAACCAAATAATCAGATTCTCTTTTATTAATGTGCTAATTTCGTAGCAAAATTTCTATCTACCAATTTTTTTTTATCTCTGGAGTTTTTAATGTCTTTTAAAGTAGCTCTAAATAGAGTAGGCGGGGTTATCGTTTAATAAAACACCAAAATGATGTTTGGATTAAGTCATAACAAACACTTTTGGGAACAAACATATTTAGTCATGAATATAAAAACAATTTATAAGATAATAACATTTTACTATCAATAACTTTTATGATTGGTTACTATAAAAATCAAACGAAATGTTAAAATTGTTACCAAATTAATACAACATATCACATCCAATTCCTTTTTTAAATTTTTTATTGTATTGTATTACATATATAAAAATGAAATATATCTATGGCAGATAATTTATGAGAGTTTTTTTGTGTAGTCTGGCGATCCAGTATCAATGAGTATATGCGGCTGGCGGGCTTTATAAATCCTGAGCATTCCTGGCTTATATGAATCAGCTAATTGGTTGTGTTCATGTTATTTTATATTCCTTCACTGTGATATTTGCTTCCATATAAAGCTATATAAGTCAAAATGTTGTTGTTATTTAGAATAGCGAACATATTTTCTGAGGTCTTGTACTTCTGATGAGACAGATTTGTAACTTTTGTAGATTCAGTGTACATTATATACTATCGTGTCGCGAAATAGAGACTATGGTACATGAAAGACCAAGATGGCTACATGCATTTTTATGCCATCACAATTTTGAGAGAACACTAATGAAGTAGGAAGATTCTAACCATAATTTTCAAATATAATATATATATACTTCAGTGTCCATACCTGTTATACACGTGAGAATTTTTGATTTGGTAAACCAGTGTATTAAAAAAAAAACTTCAATACTTCAGAAGAGCAAACAACCAAAACCATGCAAAATGATCATGACGCTAGTTTTTAGTAATTGCATTATTTTCAGTAAACAAAAAGAATAATGATTAGCACATTTTTTTCAGATAGTGAGTAGAAGTAATGCTACGTATGAAATTAACAAATTGAATACAATCTGAAAAAATTATTTTTGATAATATTTCATTTTCTAAATGCCAGGGACTTTAATTAGGTGATAAAGTTAAATTTTTTTTTTAAATAACTGGCAGGATTTTACAAGCCGGTAATTATTTAAAGATAAAAATATGATGCAAAAAAAGCAATGACATTTTTTTAATACAGGAGTAAAAAATGTCGAAAGTATGCTTCATCACACTTGCTTCGAATGTCCGTTAAAGCATGCATCCACAGCGATTGACATACGCTGCAGAAGAAGAATTGAGGCAAAAATAACGAAATCCATTGTCTGTTAAGAAGAAGAAGCAAAAAAACAGATAAAGAGATGTTCACGAACATTGTGTTTGACAGGTCAACAAAGTGTAAGGAAGGGAAGGGAAAAATGCATTCCAGAGTAAATAAAAGGATATATTCAAGATGGAGGGGCAGGGAATGTTGAAAAAAAAATAAATAAAAAATGAACTGGAGTGTATGAAGGGAGTGTGCATGAGCTTAGAAAATTGAATACTTGTAAAAGTACAATAAAAAGGGACCTCTTAACGAAGACAGGCTACGAGAAAGAAAAAAAAATTGTAGATTAAAAAAAAAAATTTTAAAGTAAGAAGATTTTGGTTAAAAAAAAAATATATTGGGGGTGACAGAAAAAAACAATTTTAAATGTAAACTGGGGTGCCTGTTTTGTTTTTAGCAAAGTGCAAGTGACAGGTAGTTAAAAATATTTTTTCCTATCGTTTTTTATCAAGCAGAAGATATAGGTTTTGGAATTTTACCAGAAAAGTATTTGCATAAAAATTTTAGAAGCATATTCTTTTAAAAAGGTTTTAAAGAGAATTGCCAAAATTTCGCTTGGTGTTGTTAAGGTAAAGTCTTACAATGCAACGTTGCATATCTCTGAATGAAAAAGCAAAATGTATGATAAGCTGTGCAAGAAATATATCGGAAGTCTTTGTACGAATCTTATACGAACTTTTTACGAATCTTATTCCAACCAACAGAAGGTATGCTTCTTCTTCTTCAATGGCGTAACAGCCCCATGGTGGGTCAAGGCAGTCTGCCTACTGGCAGATTTCGAGACAAGACATGTTTTTTTTTTTTACGTGGTAGGGTTTAAAGCCCTACGGCCACTGGTCATATTAGAAGGAGACCTATGGTTTGAGGTGGATTCCAAATTACCACAAGCATACATAGCATCGCCAGTGCTCGACCCGAAGCCTGTGGCACCAAGCGCTAGTTACTCGACCATCACCGTTAAGGTAAAAATCAATTATGGTTATTACGTTAGTGTTAAAAACAAAAGAAGAATGGTTCGAAACCCAACAAGCTGTTTGGTTAGCCGCTCTATGGTCATTTTATGCACACTTTAGGCTAATTATACCGGGATTCAGTAAGCAAAAGGTAACGTATGTTTAGTATGATTTTTCAGACAGTGAGTAGTAGTTAGTGTAATGTGGGAAATTGGCAAATTGAACATAACCTGAAAAATTATCTTTTGTTAATATTTATCCCTTGCTTTTAGGAAAATAGTGATTAATTTGCTATTAAAAAAATCTAAATTTCATTTTCTAAATGCCACGGACTTTAATTAGGTGATAAAGATAATTTTTTTTTAAATGACTGGCAGGATTTTTCAAGCCGGTAATTATTTTCAGAAAAAAAATGGATGCAAAAAAAAAAAACAAAAAACAATGACATTTTTTGTCAATACATGAGCGAAAAAATGTTTAAAGTATGCTTCATCACACTTGCTTCGAATGTCCGTTAAAGCATGCACCCACAACGATTGACATACGCTGCAGAAGAAAATTCAGGCAAAAATAACGAAATCCTTTGTCTGTTAAGAAGAAGAAGGTAAAAAAACAGATAGAGAGATGTTCACGAACATTCTGTTTGACAGGCCAACAGAGTGTAAGGGAAGGGAAAAATGCATTCCAGACTAAATAAAAGGAAATATTCAAGATGGAGGGGCAGGGAATGTAGAAAAAAAAATAAAAAATGAACTGGAGTGTATGAAGGGAGTGTGCATGAGCTTTAGAAAATTGAGTACTTGTAAAAGTACAACAGAAAGGGGGCCTCTTAACGAAGACAGGTTACGAGAAGGGGAAAAAAAAAAATTGTAGGTTAAACAAAAAATTTAAGTAAGAAGATTTTTGTTGAAAAAAAAATTATTGGAGGGTGAAAGAAAAAAAATAATTTTAAATATAAACTGGGGTGCCTGTTTTGTTTTTAGCAAAGTGCAAGTGACAGGTAGTTAAAAATATTTTTCCTATCGATTTTTATCAAGCAGAAGATATAGGTTTTGGAATTTTACCAGAAAAGTATTTGCATAAAAATTTTAGAAGCATATTCTTTTAAAAAGGTTTTAAAGTGAATTGCCAAAATTTCGCTTGGTGTTGTTAAGGTAAAGTCTTACAATGCAACGTTGCATATCTCTGAATGAAAAAGCAAAATGTATGATAAGCTGTGCAAGAAATATATCGGAAGTCTTTGTACGAATCTTATACGAACTTTTTACGAATCTTATTCCAACCAACAGAAGGTATGCTTCTTCTTCTGCAATGGCGTAACAGCCCCATGGTGGTCAAGGCAGTCTGCCTACTGGCAGATTTCGAGACAAGACATGTTTTTTTTTTACGTGGTAGGGTTTACAGCCCTACGGCCACTGGTCATATTAGACGGAGACCTACTGTTTAAGGTGGATTCCAAACCACCACAAGAATACATAGCATCGCCAGTGCTCGACCCCGAAGCCTGCGGCACCAAGCGCTAGTTACTCGACCATCACCGTTAAGGTAAAAATCAATTATGGTTATTACGTTAGTGTTAAAAACAAAAGAAGAATGGTTCGAAACCCAACAAGCTGTTTGGTTAGCCGCTCTATGGTCATTTTATGCACACTTTAGGCTAATTATACCGGGATTCAGTAAGCAAAAGGCAACGCATGTTTAGTATGATTTTTCAGACAGTGAGTAGTAGTTAGTGTAATGTGAAATTGGCAAATTGAACATAACCTGAAAAAATTATCTTTTGTTAATATTTATCCCTTGCTTTTAGGAAAATAGTGATTAATTTGCTGTTAAAAAAAAATCTAAATTTCATTTTCTAAATGCCACGGACTTTAATTAGGTGATAAAGATAATTTTTTTTTAAATGACTGGCAGGATTTTTCAAGCCGGTAATTATTTTCAGAAAAAAATGATGCAAAAAAAAAAACAAAACAATGACATTTTTTTGTCAATACATGAGCGAAAAAATGTTTAAAGTATGCTTCATCACACTTGCTTCGAATGTCCGTTAAAGCATGCACCCACAACGATTGACATACGCTGCAGAAGAAGAATTCAGGCAAAAACAGCGAAATCCTTTGTCTGTTAAGAAGAAGAAGGAAAAAAATAGATAGAGAGATGTTCACGAAAATTGTGTTTGACAGGCCAACAGAGTGTAAGGGAAGGAAAAAAATGCATTCCAGAGTAAATAAAAGGATATATTCATGATGGAGGGGCAGAGAATGTAGAAAAAAAGAAATAATAAATGAACTGGAGTGTATGAAGAGAGTGTGAGCATGAGCTTAGAAAATTGAGTACTTGTAAAAGTACAATAAAAGGGACCTCTTAACGAAGGCAGGCTACGAGAAAGAAAAAAATTGTAGGTTAAAAAAATTTTTAAGTACGAAGATTTTGTTAAAAAAAAAAAATATTGGGGGTGCGAAAGAAAAAAAAACAATTTTAAATATAAACTGGGGTGCCTGTGTTGTTTTTAGTCAAAGTGCAAGTGACAGGCAGTTAAAATATTTTCCTACCGTTTTTTTATGCAGAAGATATAGGTTTTTGGAATCTGCCAAAAAAAATTTTGCATCAAAATTTTAGAAGCACATTCATTTTGAAAAGGGTTTTAAAGAGAATTGCTAAAATTTCGCTTGATGTTGTTAAGGTGAAGTCTTACAATCCAATCCATCCATATATCTGAATGAAAAAGCAGTATTTATGATAAACTGTGCAAGAAATATAATGGAAATCTTTATAAATAGATGTCAATAAGATGTTATTTATTAAGTTATTTAGGATTGTTTTTCCAGCTGTAGAAGTCACAGTTTGAAAGGTATGCTGCTTCTTCTTCATTGATGCAACAGCCACATTGGGGACTAAGTCTGTCCGTCTGCTGGCAGATTTCGAGACAGGATATGTTTCTTTTATGGGGTATACTTTGTAACCCTAAGCCCAACAGTCATGTTAGATGGAGACCTGCGGTTTAAATGGATTCCGAACTACTAAAACCATCTATAGCGTTATTGGGGCTCGAGCCTGCAATCTATAACATTGAGCGCTACTCACTTTGCCAACAGGCCTTCCTGAAAAAAAAATAAGGAATTAAGAAAAAAATCAAACGTGATTAGTACAGTAGAGTTATAAACTAAAGAAGTACGGTTCGAAACCCAACTTGTGATGTCATACAGAAAAGTAATTTTTTTCCCTCTGGATAAGCTTAATAAATGTGTAGGTCGTAAATTTATTACTTTTGATTCAAATATATGGAGAGTGTGTTCATACCGAATCGCCTTTCATGAGAATATTTTGTTTAAAGTGGTGATGATAAAATGTGAAATTAGTGTAGTAGGGTTCCCAACTACTAATAGGTTGAATCTACACTTGAATCTGTATTTTACGTAAGTTGAATCTGCAATACATCTACCGTTCTAGTGGCAAATGGCCTCATATAAAAACGCCTGTTATTCAGAAAGAGCAAACGAGAAACAAATGCTAATGTATTTGAGGCAATTGTTTTTGCTTTGTTATTGATGATTATCAAAAAAACTTTTTTATAACCTACTATTATGAAATAACTTTTGGAGGAATATAAACAGAGGGAAGGTTACTTATAAACACATACGTTCCATCCATTACATCCATTCCAAACCTACGGTTAAGTTATACATCCATTCCAAAACCAATGGCATTGAGCAACAGTCCCTCGGGCATCAGGTCTTCCTGAAATATTTATTAAGGTAAAAATCAAATATGGTTAGTACGCTAGGGTTATAAACTAAAGAAGTATTCGTAGCCCAACAAGGGATACCAAACAGAAAAAGAAATTTTGTTTCCCTGGATATAGGCTTAATAAAAGTGTAGGTAGGAAATTTCTTACTTTGAATTCAAAAATATGGAAGAGGGTGTTCACATCCAATCGCCTTTCATGGGGATGTTCTGCTTAAAGTGGTGATGGTAAAAATGGGAAATTAGTGCAGTAGGGTTCCCAAGTACTAATAGGTTGAATCTGCAACACATCTGCCGTTCGAGTGCAAATAACCTCATATAAAAATGCCTGTTATTCAGAAAGAGTATACGAGAAACAAATATGATCTGCTTTGAGGCAATTGTTTTACGTAAGGTTGAATCTGCATTTGAATCTGCATTTTACATAAGGTTAGAATCAGAATTTGAATCTGTATTTTACGTAAAGATGAATCTGCATTTGAATTTGTATTTTACGTAAGGTTGAATCTGCAACACATCTGCCATTCCAATGGCAAATGACCTTATATAAAAATGCCTGTTATTCAGAAAGAGCACACTAGAAACAAACACGATCTGTTTTGAGACAATTGATTTAGCTTTTTTTTTATCTAAAATGATTATCAAAGAAAAATTTTTTATAACAAATTATTCTGAAATAACTTTTTTGGAGGAATATAAACAGAGGGAAAGTTACTTATAAAGTTAGTAATTTAATGTTTTTCGATAATGATGTGACAGATACGATACGAGGTTAATTCTGGAACAGATGTAACAGTGACAATGTACGATGTATGTATACAAATTAGATTTCCAAGCAACAAACTTTTAATAGAATTAAGAGTTAGATAAATGATTCTTTTGCTTAGGAAATATTCTTAGAACATTCAGTGAGTAGATTTCAACTGCTTTATTGTAACCCACAACGTTTTATTTTTGTCTCTATTCTAAAAACACTACTTTAAAGTCTGGTTTTTGCATAATTTCATGTTGTTTGCTCACATAAAATTATGTTATTAAAAAAATATAGTGTGCTTTTCGATATAAAGTACTTTCTTACTCTTGGATATTTGATACGTCAAAGGATGCATATTATAAGACAGCAATGATTCTTCAGTTTCTATAAACATTCTTGTAATCCTGCCAGCTATGGGTTACACCATTTATTTATTTCCACTTTCTAGGGGTTATTATTTTTTATTCAATTTTATTTCAAATGCTAGTTGTACTTCATATTTTCTACTCATTGTTCAACTGTTGAAATATTATAGGCTATTGGACCTGTTGTTTTATCCATTTTTTTCTTTTTAATATGTACCCATCTTATTTATTTTGGTTGCCGGAAAGTAAGTGCAACGATTTCTTTCTTTAAAAATTGAATTTCTGGATTGTCTTGGACGATGGAGTGGGGAATTTCGTGTTTTCTAGTGATTCCTTTGTAGAGGTTTCATTTTCACTTCTGCCGAATTGTTTTGTCTGTAGTATTTAACAGCATTTGGATAAATTGAGATAAATCAGTATTAGCGACTATAAATCTCAAAGCGCCTACTCAAGTCAAGTCAAGTTAAAAATATAGTTTACTTAGAAATGCTTCTATGCAATGAAGTATAGAAGAAACCAGAGGAAAGTGCTGGTTAGTATAAAACAAATATCTAATCAAAATATTAGTTACACATATTTTAAGGAAAATTAAGTCCTTAAGAATTTTTTTAATGAAATATAATGCATTTAAAATTATTTTGTTAACTTTAATAAATGTATATAGTATATTGATTATTATCTATATACTATACATTCATTTAAGTTAACAGAATAATTTTGAATCGAATTTGAGAACTAAATTCATGGGATTCTTTATTTAAAAACTTCAGAATAGTATCTTTATATGCAGAAATACTATATAAATCCTTCTAATAATTTTGTGGAACTAAAAACACTTGGAAAAATATTCCATGACATTAATTCATGGAACTCTTAATTAAAAATTCAAAAAATTTTTGATTATTATAATTGTTATCTCGTGCATAATAAAAATTGATGCATGCAAGAACTTTCATTGTTAAAATAATAGATTATGAAAACTAGTATCGAATTTTATTACTAAACTCAACTGATTCTTTATTAAAAACTTCAGAATAGTATCTTTATATGCAGAAATACTATATAAATCCTTCTAATAATTTTGTGGAACTAAAAAACACTTGGAAAAATATTCCATGACATTAATTCATGGAACTCTTAATTAAAAATTCAAAAAATTTTTGATTATTATAATTGTTATCTCGTGCATAATAAAAATTGATGCATGCAAGAACTTTCATTGTTAAAATAATAGATTATGAAAACTAGTATCGAATTTTATTACTAAACTCAACTGATTCTTTATTAAAAACTTCAGAATAGTATCTTTATATGCAGAAATACTATATAAATCCTTCTAATAATTTTGTGGAACTAAAAACGCTTGTAAAAATATTTTAGTCAAAAGCATAAAATATTTTTACATTGAGCTTTGATTACTTTTGGAATCAGCAGATCAGATGTTAGAAAATATTAGCATAAAATTAAAACCGTCATAATATTTTTATATATTACTAATTTTAATGTAGTTTTATGAAAAACATTTAACCATGGTGTAGGTTTCCATGATGAATGTAAACTGTCACCAGAAGGAATAATTTCTTCATATTTCCAATCGTTATTTTACTCTTCGTTAATAGTTTCTTTTTTTAAAAAAGGGTGCTTTTATTTATGTGCTGCTATTGGCATAAACACATTTCACCTAAATATGTTCTCTGCCTTTTATACACAATCCTCCCCATACTCAACTTACAAAACACCGTCATTCCTTTCCTGACGTAATCACTTCTCAGAAACGAATATTCACCCCCAGCCGCCTCTATGTAACGCAATAAATTTTTCAAGTTGCCAAGATTCCGTCGTCGACACACAAAAATCTGTGCTGCCTAGACTTCTACCGTGCCGCTAATAATTGAATTCCTCCTCTGCAACATCTGCGAAGATCTGAATTTCATCTCTGGACGAGGTGGAAGCTCCATTCTGATGATTATATCACTTCCGTTCCTCTCCCCCACCCCCTTGTGCTGAGGAAGATGCATTAAATCAATGAAACACAAACATGCTTTCATGATGAACGGATGGGTTTGTGCGCGTCGGTCTGGAATGGGAATGCCATGTTGGGGATGTGTTGGTTTGGTCTGGGGTCAGCCAGGGAGGGCACTTCGGGATATGTTTTCTGTGTTTGGTGCCTTATGGATGGTCTTTGGAGGGTTTATGGGCTGAGGCAGATCATTAAAACAAACAGGAAATAAAATTAGATCTCCTTGTAATTGCATTAATACACATATTTTTAAACATAAGTTATTTTTCACTTACGAATATTTCATTATCGATATCTATTCATGAGTTATATTAATACTAGCAGATATGGCCACGATTCAGTGAAGTTATGTGCATGTATATATATATATATATATATACATAAATCTGGTAAGCTTAATTGCTTAAAGATATCAGCGGAAACTAACTTCAAGAATACGCAAAGAAATCTTTTAAAGAAAATATGTTAACATAACAACAATAAATATAAAATTACATCATTAAAGAAGGCAGAATGCATAATATATAAAAAATGAAGCAATATAATATAGATAATATTGAAAAAAAAAAACCGCACGTGGATTTGAAGAACATGGATATATCAGAAAAAACTGCAAAGATGCCCAAAAGAAATATTTTCAGTTAAATATGCTCACAAAATACATTAAACTCAAAATTCCATCATTTGAAAGGATAGACAACCTAATGAAAGCTTTTACGAAACGAACAAGATTTTGGGAAATTTTAATATCTTCAGGGAATTCTTTCCATTTCACAGGTAGCACTAAAATGATAGGTATAGGTATTACCAAAATGAGTATTATCTTCATAATAATGTCAACAGTAATTTTATCTTTCATTAATATTTTTTTAAAAAAATGTGCTTTTATTTAGATGCTGCTATAGACATAAGCATCGTTTTACCTAAATATGTTCTCTGTCTTTTATGCCCAATCACCCCATGTACTCAACTTACAAAACTTTGTCATTCCTTCCCCGACGCAATCACATCTCAGAAACAAATATTCACCCCCACCGCCTATATATGTAACGCAATAAAATTTTCAAGTTGCCAAGATTGTGTCGTCGACACACAAAATCCGTGCTGCTCGACTTCTACCGCACTGCTAATAATTGAATTCCTCCTCGGCAACATCTGCGAAGATCTGAATTTCATCTCTGGACGAGGTGGAAGCTCCATTCTGATGATTATATCGCCTCCGTTCCTCTCTCTCTCCCTTTTGTGCTAAGGAAGATGCATTAAATCAATGAAACACAAACATGCTTTCATGATGAACGGATGGCTTTGTGCGCGTCGGTCTGAAATGGGAATGCCATGTTGGGGATGTGTTGGTTTGGTCCGGGGTCAGCAATGAGGGCATCTCCGGATATGTTTTCTGTGTTTGGTGCCTTATGGATGGTCTTTGGGGGATTTCTAGGCTGAGGCAGATGATTAAAGCAAATATGAAATAAAGTTAGATTTGCTTGTAATTGCGTTAATAAACATATTTTTAAACATAAGTTCTTTTTCACTTATGAATATTTCATATTCTTGTCAATATCTATTAATGAATTATAGTAATATGACGCGGATTCAGTAAAATTATATGCATTTATATATATATATATATATATATATATATATAATCTGGTAAACTTAATTGATAGAAGATATCAGCAGAAACTTCAAAATCACAAAGAAACCTTTTCATGAATATAATTTGATTGAATTTGATTTGGCTTACCTGACTCAAACAAAGCTCTAACAGATCAGACCAGCAAACAACCAAAACTGTGCAAAATGTTAGTTTTTAGTAATTGTATTAGTTCCAATAAGCAAAAGGTATAATGATTAGTAAACTTTTACAGACAGGGAGTAGAAGGTAGTGTAATGTGTGAAATTGTCAAATTAAACATAGTCTTATTATATTATAACCTAATTATTTTTGATAATATTTATCCTTTGCTTTTAAGGAAAATTGCAATTAATTTGCTATTAAAAAAATCTGAATTTCATTTTCTAAATGCCAGGGACTTTAATTAGGTGATAAAGTTAATTTTTTTTTTAAATAACTGGCATTATTTTCAAGCCGGTAATTATTTTAAGATAAAAAAAAAAAAGGCTACAAAAAACAATGAAGTTTTTTTTTTTTAATACAGGAGAAAAAAATGTCGAAAGTATGCTTCATCACACTTGCTTCGAATGTCCGTTAAAGCATGCACCCACAACGATTGACATACGCTGCAGAAGAAGAATTCAGGCAAAAATAACGAAATCCTTTGTCTGTTAAGAAGAAGGGAGAAAAAAAACAGATAGAGAGATGTTCACGAACATTGTGTTTGACAGGCCAACAGAGTGTGTGGGAAGGGAAAAAATGCATTCCAGAGTAAATAAAAGGATATATTTAAGATGGAGGGGGTAGGGAATGTAAAAAAAAAAAAAAAAAGAAAAGAAACAAAAAATGAACTGGAATGTATGAAGGGAGTGTGCATGAGCTTAGAAAATTGAGTACTTGTAAAAGTACAACAAAAAGGGCCTCTTAACGAAGACAGGTTACGAGGGAAAAAAATTGTAGGTTAAAAAAATTTATGTAAGAAGTTTTTGTTAAAGAAAATATTGGGGGTGAAAGAAAAAAAAAAACAATTTTAAATGTAAACTGGGTATGCCTGTTTTGTTTTTAGCAAAGTGCAAGTGACAGGTAGTTAAAAATATTTTCCTGTCGTTTTTATCATGCAGAATCTATAGGTTTTGGAATCTGCCGAAAAAATTATTTGCATAAAAAGTTTAGAAGCACATTCTTTTGAAGAGGTTTTAAAAAAGTGAATTGCCAAAATCTCGCTTGGTGTTTTTAAAATAAGTCTTACAATTCAATCCATATATATATCTGAAAAAAGCAGCATTTATGATAAACTGTGCAGGAAATATATTGGAACCGATTTATAAATAGATATCAATAAGATTTTATTTATAACGTTAGTTAAGAATCTTATTCCAACCAACAGGAGCCACATTTTGAAAGGTATGCCTCTTCTTCTTCATTGGCGTAACAGCTACATGGTGGGTCAAGGCAGTCTGCCAACTGGCAGATTTCGAGGCAGGACATGTTTTTTTTTACAGGGTAGGGTTTGCAGCCCTACGGCCACTAGTCATATTAGATGGAGACCTACGGTTTAAAGTGAATTCCAAACCACCAGACACATATATAGTATCGCCAGTACTTGAGCCCGAAGGCTGTGGCACCGACTGCTGTTTACTCGACAGTCACCGTTAATGTAAATATCAAATATGGTTAGTACGCTAGTGTTAAAAACTAAAGAAGCATGATTGGAAACCTAACAAGCTGTTTGGTTTGTCGCTCTATGGTCATTTGGTGCACACTTTAAGCTAATTAGACCGGGATCCAGTAAGCAAAAGGTAATGCATGTTTAGTAAGATTTTCCAGACAGTGAGTAGACGGTAGTGCAATGTGTGAATTTGGCAAAGTGAACATAACCTGAAAAAATTATTTTTAATAATATTTATCCCTTGCTTTTAGAAATTGTGCTTAAATTTGCTATTAAAAAAACCTGAATTTCATTTACTAAATGCCACTTACTTTAATTAGGTGATAAAGTTAAATTTTTTTAAATAACTGGCAGGATTTTTCAAGCCAGTAATTATTTACAGATAAAAAAAATGATGAAAAAAAAAACAATGTCATTTTTTTTCAATACAGGAGAAAAAAAATGTTGAAAGTATGCTTCATCATACTTGCTTCGAATGTCCGTTAAAGCGTGCACCCACAACGATTGACGTACGCTGCAGAAGAAGAATTCAGGCAAAAACAACGAAATCCTTTGTCTGTTAAGAAGAAGGGGAAAAAAACAGATAGAGAGATGTTCACGAACATTGTGTTTGACAGGCCAACAGAGTGTAAGGGAAGGGAAAAAATGCATTCCAGAGTAAATAAAAAGGATATATTCAAGATGGAGGGGGGTAGGGAATGTAAAAAAGGAAAAAAAAAAAAAAAAAAAAAGAAATAAAAAAAAAAATGAACTGTAGTATGTGAAGGGAATGTGCATGAGCTTAGAAAATTGAGTACTTGTAAAAGTACAACAAAAAGGGGGCCTCTTAACGAAGGCAGGTCACGAGGAAAAAAAAATTGCAGGTTTAAAAAAAAAAAAAAAAAAGTAAGAAGATTTTTTGTTTAAAAAAAAATATTACGGGGTGAAAGAAAAAAAAAACAATTTTAAATGTAAACTGGGGTGCCTGTTTTGTTTTGTTTTTAGCAAAGTGCAAGTGACAGGTAGTTAAAATATTTTTCCTATCGTTTTTTTTTATCATGCAGAAGATATAGGTTTTAGAATCTGCCGAGAAAAGTATTTGCATAAAAATTTCGAAACACAATTTTTTGAAAAGGTTTTTAAAGTGAATTGCCAAAATCTCGTTTGGTGTTGTAAAGGTAAAGTCTTACAATGCAACGTTGCATATCTTTGAATGGAAAAACACAATTTATAATAAAGTGTGCAAGAAAAATGTCTATGTAAATGGATATCATTAAGACCTTTATTTATAAAGTTATTTAGGGATCTTATTCCAACCAACAGAAGCCATATTTTGAAAGGTATGCTTCTTCTTCTTCATTGGCGTAACAGCCCCATGGTGGGTCAAGTCAGTCTGCCTACTGGCAGATTTCGAGACAGGACATGTTTTTTTTACGGGGTAGGGTTTGCAGCCCTACGGCTATTAGTCATATTAGACGGAGACCTACGGTTTAAAGTTGATTCCAAACCACCACAAGAATACATAGTATTGCCAGTGCTCGAGCCCGAAACCTGTGGCACCGAACGCTAGTTACTCAACCGTTACCGTTAAGGTAAAAATCAAATATGGTTTGTACGTTAGTGTTAAAAACTAAAGAAGCAGGATTTGAAACCCCACAAGTTTGGTTTGTGCATACTTTAGGCTAATTAGACTGGGATCCAGTAAGCAAAAGGTAATGCATGTTTAGTAAGATTTTTCAGACAGTAAGGTAGTGTAATGTGTCAAAATGGAAAATTGAACATAACCTGAAAAAATTATTTCTGATAATATTTATCCTTTGCTTTTAAGAAAATTATGATTATTTACTATTAAATAATCAGAATTTCATTTTCTAAATGCCACGGACTTTAGTTAGGTGAGAAAGTTAATTTTTTTTTATTAAATAACTGACAGGATTTTCAAGCCGGTAATTATTTTAAAATATAGAAAAAAAGCTGCAAAAAAAAAAAAAAAAATGTCATATTTTTTTCTATACAGGAAAAAAAAAATGTCGAAAGTATGCTTCATCGCACTTGCTTCGAATGTCCGTTAAAGCATGCACCCACAACGATTGACATGCGCTGCAGCAGAAAAATTCAGGCAAAAATAACGAAATCCTTTGTCTGTTAAGAAGAAGGAAAAAAACAGATAGAGATGTTCACGAACATTGTGTTTGACAGGCCAACAGAGTGTAAGGGAAGGGAAAAAATGCATTCCAGAGTAAATAAAAGGATATATTCAAGATGGAGGGGGCAGGGAATATAAAAAATGAACTGGAGTGTATGAAGGGAGTGTGCATGAGCTTAGAAAATTGAGTACTTGTAAAAGTACAACAAAAGGGCCCCTCTTAACGAAGACAGTTTACGAGGGGAAAAAAAAAATTGTAGGTTAAAAAAAAAAATTAAGTAAGAAAATTTTTGTTTAAAAAAAAATATTGGAGGTTGAAAAAAAAAAAAAAAAAACAATTTTTAATGTAAACTGGGGTGCCTGTTTTGTTTTTAGCAAAGTGCAAGTGACATGTAGTTAAAATATTTTTCCTATCTTTTTATCATGCAGAAGATATAGGTTTTGGAATCTGCCGAAAAAATTATTTGCATAAAAACTTTAGAAGAACATTTTTTTAAAAGGTTTTAAAAGTGAATTGTCGAAATCTCGCTTGATGTTGTTAAGGTAAAAAAGTCTCACAATGCAACGTTGCATATCTCTGAATGAAAAAAACAAAATTTTTGATAAACTGTGCGAGAAATATATTGGAAGTCTTTGTAAATAGATCTGCATAAGATTTTAGAAATTATTATTATTTATGAATTATTTAGATCCAAATTTAGAGGTCTTATTTCAGCTGTAGGAGTCACAGTTGGAAATGGTATGCTTCTTCTTCGTCATTGGTGTGACAGCCCCATGGTGGGTCAAGGCAGTCTGCCTACTGGCAGATTTGAGACTGGATATATATTTTTACGCGATAGGGTTTGCAATCTTACACCCAATAGTCATATTAGATAGAGATCTGTGGTTTAAAGTGGATTTCGAATCACTAAAACCATCCATAGCATCATCGGGGCTCGAGCCTGCAATCTATAACATTGAGCGCCACTTCACTTTGCCATCAGGCCTTCCTGAAATGTACGTTTTAAAGTAAAAATCAAATGTGATTAGTACATTAGAGTTATAAACTAAAGAAGTAAGGTTCGAAACCCAACGAAGGATGTCATACAGAAAAGTAATTTTTTTCCTCTGGGTAAGCTTAATAAATGTGTAAGTCGGAAATTTATTACTTTTGATTCAAATATATGGAGAGTGTGTTCATACCGGATCGCCTTTCATGAGAATATTTTGTTTAAAGTGGTGATGATAAAATGTGAAATTACTGTAGTAGGGTTCCCAACTACTAATAGGTTGAATCTGCACTTGAATCTATATTTTACGTAAGGTTGAATCTACCGTTCTAGTGGCAAATGGCCTCATATAAAAAAGGCCTGTTATTCAGAGAGTATACGAGAAACAAATATGATCTGCTTTGAGGCAATTGTTTTACGTAACGTGGAATCTGCATTTGAATATTGATTTTACTTAAGGTTAGAATCTGCATTTGAATCTGTATTTTACTTAAGGTTAGAATCTGCATTTGAATCTGTATTTTACGTAAGGTTGAATCTTTATTTTACGTAAGGTTGAATCTGTATTTTACGTAAGGCTGAATCTGTATTTTACGAAAGGTTGAATCTTTATTTTACGTAAGGTTGAATCTGCAACACATCTGCCATTCCAATTTCAAATGGCCTTATATAAAAATGCCTGTTGTTCAGAAATAGCACACTAGAAATAAACACGATCTGTTTTGAGACAATTAATTTAGCTTTCTTTTATCTAAAATGGTTATCAAAGAAAAATTTCTTATAACAAATTATTATGAAATAACTTTTTGGAGGAATATAAACAGAGGGGAAAGTTACTTATAAAGATAGTAATTTAATCTTTTTCGATAATGATGTGACAGATACGATACGAGGTTAATTCTGGAACAGATGTAACAGTGACAATGTACTTCGATTTCAAGCTACAAACTTTTCCAATAGAAACTTAAGAGTTAGATAAATGATTCTTTTGCTTAGGAAATATTCTTAGAACATTCAGTGAGTAGATTTCAGCTGCTTTGTTGCAACACACAATGTTTTATTTTTGTCTCTATGCCAAAGAAACTACTTTGAAGTCTAATTTCAGGTTGTTTGCTAATATAAAATTATGTTATAAAAAAAATATTGTGTGCTTTCGGATATAAAATACTTTCTTACTCTTGGATATTTGATATGCCAGAGGATGCATATCGTAAGACAGCAATGATTCTTCAATTTCTATAAAAAGTCTCGTATTCTTGTAAGCTATGGGGTTCACCACTTTTTTTCTTTCTGCGGATTATTATTTTTATTCACTTTTATTTCAAGTACTAGTTGTACTTCATAATTTCTAATCATCGTTGAATTGTGGAAATATTATGCTTTATTATTTCTGTTGTTTTATTTATTTCTTTTTCATACTTACCCCTCTTATATATTTATTTATTGGTTGCAGTACGTGCAACGATTTCTTTCTTTTAAAATGGAATTTGTTGTTTGTCGTGGACGATGGGGTTGAGAATTTCAAGTTTTCGAGTGGTTCCTTTGTAGTGGTTTCAGTTTCACTGCTGGCAAATTCTTTTGTCTGTAATATTTTAACGGCATTCGGATAAATTGAGATAAAGCAGCATCAATGAGTGTAAATCTCAAAGCACTTAGTCAAGTCAAGTTAAAAATATAGTTTACTTAAAAATGTTTCTAGGCAATGAAGTATAGAAGAAAACCGAAGAAAGTACTGGTTAGTATAAAAAAATATCTAATTAAAATATTAGCTACACATATTTAAGAAAAATTAAGTCCGTAAGTTTTATCTGTTTTATCCGTTAGTAAGTTTTTTAATGTAATATGAGGTGTTTAAAATTATTCTATTAACTTTTAATGCAAAGTATAGTATATAGATAATATGCAGAAATGCTATGTAAATCTTTTAATAGCTTTGTTCAAATAAAAAACACATGTTGTAGCTGATAGCCGAGTGATTAGCGCTCTGGCGCAAGACACCACAGGTATCGGGTTCGAATCCCGCCCGGTGTCATGGATGCTTGTAGTGGTTCGGAAGCCACTTTAAATTGTGGTCCCCGATCTTATATGACTGTTGGGTGTAGGCCTGACAACCCTAACACGTAAAAAGAAAACAATATCTCATGTTTAGGAATCTGGCAAAGATCTTGGCCTACTATGGGGCTGTTACGCCATTGAAGAAGAAAAAAAAAAAAAATTGTAAAATCATTTTAGTCAAAATAATAAAATGTTGCTGCATTGAATTTCGATTACTTTATGCAAAGTAATCGAAACTCAATGTAAGATATGCAAGAGAAACTTTTATCTGTTCATTCAAAAACAGATAAAAATTACTCTTGCGTATCAGTTGTTTAAAAATATTACCACAAAATTAAAACCGTCATAATATTTGTATAGATTACTAATTTTAATGTAAATTACATGGTTTTTATGTTAAACATTTAACCATGATGTGCATTTCCATGCTGAAAACTGTCACCAGATTGAGTAATTTCTTCATAAAAATGCCAACCGTAATTTTATCTTTCTTTAATATTTTTTTAAAAAAGGGTGTTTTTATTTAGATGCTGCTGTAGGCATAAACATCATTTCACCTAAATATGTTCTCCGTCTTTTATACACAATCACCCCATATACTCAACTTACAAAACTTCGTCATTCCTTCCCTGACGTAATCACATCTCAGAAACGAATATTCACCCCCGCCGTCAGTATGTAACGCAATAAATTTTTCAAGTTGCCAAGATTCTGTCGTCGACACACAAAATCCGTGCTGCCTCGACTTCTCCGTGCCGCTAATAATTGAATTCCTCCTCGGCAACATCTGCGAAGATCTGAATTTCATCTCTGGACGAGGTGGAAGCTCCATTCTGATGATTATATCCCCTCCGTTCCTCTCCCCCCTTTGTGCTAAGGAAGATGCATTAAATCAATGAAACACAAACATGCTTTCATGATGAACGGAAGGGCTTTGTGCGCGTCGGTCTGCAATGGGAATGCCATGTTGGGGATGTGTTGGTTTGGTCTGGGGTCAGCCATGAGGGCATCTCGGGATATGTTTTCTGTGTTTGGTGCCTTATGGATGGTCTTTGGGGATTTCTAGGCTGAGGCAGATGATTAAACAAATATGAAATAAAAAATTAGATTTGCTTGTAATTGCGTTAATAAACATATTTTTAAACATAAGTTCTTTTTCACTTATGATTATTTTACATATGTGAAAAGCTATTATGAATTATAATGATTCTAGCAAATGTAATTTGGTTCAGTGAAATTGTATGCATTTATATATATATATTGGATATCAGCAAAAACGTTAAAAATACACAAAGAAACGTTTTCTGAAAAAAAAATGCTCACATAACAACAAGCATAAAATTTTATCATTAAAGAAGGTAGGATACGTCATATAATCCTTAAAAACAAGTAATATAAAAAAATTTTAAAGTCAATTACTACTTTTTTTTTTTCACTCTATTGCAGAAAGTCCTTTATAAATAATTTTCATTCATTTTTTTTCAAAAAAATGAAACTTAACGATTACTTAATGATTACTAGTAGATATATACAACTTAAATCTAAAAAAAAAAAACTAAAATTACTTAATTACAATTTAATTAATGAATTAATATTTGAAAAACTGTATTCATCAAGTATCATCCACTACAAGTTAAAAAAAATGTACTTGAACTTGAGTGGATGAATAAAAAAGTATTTTATGAACGATTGAAAATGTATACAATTTAGACAAGATATATATAGGGAGAGTGTGAGCTAATAGAAGGAATTGAAAAACCGAACTTGGATTTGAAATATCATTGGAACTATCAGAAAAAACTACATAGGTATCCAAAGAATAATTTTCAATAAAATATGCATACATAATGCATTAAAATCAAAATACCATCATTCGAAAACAGATATCCTAATAGAATCTTTTATAAAGCGACAATAGTTTTGGGAAATTTTAATATCTTCAGCGAGCATAGTCAGCACTAAGTGCCATCAGGTCATCAGATGGTGCCAGGTATAAAGTATTTAACAATTGAGTATCTGGTTTAATTAAAAAAAAACATTAAAAATAGTTTTATCACAATTTCTTGCTGTGCACTACATAAAAATAGTGATAAATCCAAATAAAACAATTTGCCTTGCAAATCTTATAGCTTTTAAGGTAGATTGGAACAAACACACAAAATACATACAACAGAGTGATTATAAGCTGACCTCTAGTTGTAAAAAACAGTTAAAATTTTAAAGGAATTTTTTTACATTTTATACCAACTTAACTAATAGATTTTAAGTTAGATTGCAAACCTGCATACAACCTGCATACGTACACTCGTCCGATTATAGATACACCCCTAGTTGCAAATAACCATTAATGTTTCAAATGTTTTTTTTTATTTTGTAAGGCATTTATTATTCTTCCCTTTTAAATGTGGAAAACAGCAACACAAAGAAGGCCTCAATTATAAGGCACAGGGTGTTATCCTCAAGAATAAACTGTAACTGCAACTTATTAACTATTGTACTAACGGACTGAAACTAACGGAGTGGCTGTACTTGTAACCACGACTGTTTAACATTTCTTGCTGAAGATTTTATTAAAGTTTTTTTTTTTTTCTCTGAGTTAAATGATATTGATAGATCTGTTTACCGAAATGAAATACTGGACCACACCAATCCCGATCATTAACCTTCATTAAATTAAATGAACAAGGACTCAAACTCCTTTTATTAAAAACTCGATTTGCTTTTCTATCACGTAGTGAACATCAAACTTTTTTTCCACTCTCCATAAATTTTCCTATTTTTGATTCGTTAATCAGGATGTGGATGATACAATCAATTTCAGGGCAAATATTCTAAATCATTAAATTTTTTATATTTGTCTGGAGAAAAAACTGTTTAAAAAACTGAAAACGTTGGATTTAAGTTGTATTTAAGAATTTCGAGATAGCAGTCGCATTTTGCTCGAAATTTCAGTCAGCGGAAGAAGACATCAGTTACTTGAGTGGCAAAGAAAATTCGGTCAGGAGCCGTGAAATATATATGTATGAGCTGGAGTTCTCAATTTTAGGTTATTGATATAAATTAATTCGTGATATTATTCGTATTAATTTATAGCAATATGTTATACATACATCCTTTAAATATTTAACCTTCAATGTCGTAACACAGTTTATGAAAATAAGATTAAGTTTTCAGTAATTCTAATTAACACCTGATTGCAACCGACTTATAAGGTTTTTATTTTATAATATAACACCCAATATACACTGTAAAAGACAAAAGAGTTAAATATCACCACTGGGGATGTTTGTGAAGGAATTTAAATACAACACGAATGAATGTTTATGAAGGCCACTTGTGCTCATAGTAAATTGCCAAGGTTCGCCCCCCTTCCCACACACACACACACAAAAGAACGTCGAAAATTATTTAACAAATATGTATTTCCTTTATTTAGAAATAAAAAAAAAAATACAATTATTCAATAAAACAACAAATAGTTTTGATGAGCGATATGACATTAATTTAATAAGCGTTTTATTACTGGGTTCGAATTTTGTAATGACAAGCATTTAAATGTTTTTAGTTATAGATTTTTTTTTTCTTCTTGTTCAAAAATACACTACTGGACATTAAAATTGCTACAACAGGAAGAAATACAGATAACAAAAATGATATTTATTCGACAAATATATTATACTGGAAATAACAAGTGACTAAAGTTTCAAGAAATTTGGATGCATAGATCATGAGAAATCAGTACCCAGAACAATCACCTCTGGTAGTAATAACAGCACTTATACGTCTGGGCATTGAATCAAACAGAGATTGGATGGCATGTACAGCTACAGATGCCCATGCAGCTTCAATACGATGCCCCAGCTCATCAACCATAGTGACTGGCGTATAGTGACGAGCCAGTCGCTCGGCAACCCTGGACCAGACGTTTCTATTGGCGAGATCTGGTGAACGTGCAAGCCAGGGCAACAGCCGAACATTTTCTGTATCAAGGAAGGTTCGTACAATACCGACAACATGCGGCCGTGCATTATCCAGCTGAAACGTTGGTTTTCGCAGGACTCGAATAAAGGGTAGAGCCACGGGTCATAACACACCAGAAATGTAACGTACACTGTTCAAAGTGCCGTCAATGCAAACAAGAGGTGACCGATACATGTATCCGAAAGCACTCCATACCAACACGCCAGGTGATAGGCCAGTATGACGATGACCACCATTTAGCCATCTTGATGCTGTAAACAGAACCTGGATTCATATGGAAAATGATTTATCGCCATTCGTGCGCCCAGGTTCGTCGTTGATCACACCATTGAAGACGTTCCTGTCTGTGATGCAGAATCAAGGGTAATCACAGCCATGGTCTCCATGCTACAAACGTCATTGAACTGTTCATGCAGACATTTATTGTCTTGCAAACAATCCGAATTCTTGACTCAGGGCTCGTGACGTGGCTGCACGATCCACTATGGCCATGCGGGTAACATGCCTGTCTCGGCTGTCACTGATAGGGCCGTCAATGGGTTCAGGACTGTAAACGGCGTTCCGTATTACCGTCCTGAACCCATCGATTCCATATTCTGCTAACAGTCATTGGATCTCGACCGACGCGAGCAGCAATACTGTGATACGATAAACCTCTGTACTCTACAATTCGACCTTTATCAAAGTCAGAAACGTGCTGGTACACATTTCTGCTTCTTACACGAGGCATCACAACAACTTTTGACCAGTCAACAATGTTTCAAATGCAATTTGTGTATGAGAAACATGCTGAGCAGTTTCCTCATTTAAATACATTGTAGGTGTCGCTACCGGCGCTTGCTTTGTCTGAATGCGCTGAAAAGCTAATCATTTGCATATCAAAGCAATTTCTTTTCTATCGTTTAAATTTCACGTCTGTAGCATGTCACCTTCTTGATGTAGCATTTTTAATGGCCAGTAGTGAATATGTTACTTCAAACAGCTTGATTATTGTAATGTATTATTTAACAATACATATATGTTATAACCAATTTTAAAATTATATATGTCTTAAACGATATTACACAGATAAAAAAACAGTACATAGGTAAGGCTAACTAATCTTACTGAAAAAAAAATGACGTAGTAGACTGAAAGACGCTTGAAGAAAACATTTGAATTAAAATTTTTCTAATATCCAAATATTTGTTTGTGTGACTAAAGCTGGATCCGGTTTTTCTGCTTTACTCTTTCATCAAATCTGAAAATTAATTTATCAAATTATCAAATTAAATTATATCCAATCTATACATCCTTGCAATAAGATATACAGTAAATTCATAACTCATTTTTATGTATATTTTCAGGAAAGTAAAACGATTTGTTTTTACTCCAGAGATTACTGGTGAGCTAGAATAATTGCGTAAAATATTTTACATTAAAAGATAATCAATTATACACCTAATATACGTTTTTTATATCAAATTAAGCAATTGCGATTTAGATTATTCAATTATGTCCAAATAAATGTAATAACATTTAAGGGAATGTCTATTAACAGGAGATTTTGAAAACGTTTAAATCAGTACATACATTAATTAAAAACAACAAAGACTAAAAGACAAACACCATCATTATAAAAGAATTATGATCTAAGTAATATTACATATTCCCTTGTTGCCCTTTTTTCTCAAGTAACGTAATTTAAAACTGAAAGTAATAAACTCATCATATATTATTCTTCACAAATATTTAGAATATTTATAAATAACTGTCTAAAAGCAGCTGAAATTTTTTTAATGTACTTTGGTACAGCCGAATTTCTCTTAAAAATAAAACATCCCCATTATTGCATTTTTTAACAAAAAAAATATTTTTCATAAATGTTCTAGTAATCAATTACGTGATTTACAACATACACCATACATTTTTGTTGAATGGAAGAATAAAGTATTAACGCAATGCGAAATGTTACGTTACGTTACCAGTTTAATTACAGTGGATTAGACATAAATTAACTGAATAAACATCTTACAAACTAAACTTTGCATACAGCTCTCGCCAAGGGATTACGCATTACATCTGCCTACAGGGACGATAATCCGATTTGTAGTTAAATGTAGTTTTTCGTCACACTCTTCATTAAATTGTGTTAGTTTCTCTTTGTACTGCATGGTAGTTTAATACTCAAGAGATTAAAGAATAATTACGTAAGATTTCAGGTTCTAATCATTTTTCGTCTTGGAAAAAAAAAAAGAAGTTTTATTCGCATTATATTAAAAGACAATTAATTCTTCATACTTCTCTAAATTTAATACATGCTTCTTGGCATGATTAATTTAACGTCTATGAAGTTTCCATAATAATTGTGATTCTGATAATTGAATTATGTACAAGCAAAGTAGAAGGAAGTTAATTAATTAAGTAAAGAATGATTGAATGGATTCATACATTATAATCTTTGATTTTCAAATGTTATAGGAAATATTTATTTTAGCGTGATTTGTTTTTCTGTGTTTATTGAAAATGTTTACAAAATTTAATAACACTGGAAAGGTAACAGATAGCGTTTTGTTAAAATTTATGTAATTTTCAATTTGAGATGATTGATATTTTTATATTAAATAAATAAAACAGTCAAAACAGTGAAAGATAATCTTAATTAAAATGTTTTCAAATTAGAAAATAAAAATGAGGGATTCAAACTCGGGATATAAAGCTTGACATAAAAAATGTGAAACATTTTATTATTGAATTTTTATTAAAAGTATTCAAAACCAATGTATTTGAAACCTTTTTTTTTTAGCCACTTGTCTTGTGAGGTTTCATATTATTAAATCTATTTATGTTGCTAAATATTCTGTGAGGATTCACTATTAATGATGAACATATAAGAGATTATGTTACAGATTATTTTTTTTATATGTGTAATTAATTTTTAATATTAATTAACTAGAAATTTTTAAGGTCAATATAATTTTTTAAATTAATTGACTGAAATTAATTTGAAGCACGCTTTTACTTTATAATACATATTATAATACACTCCTCTAAGACGAAAGTTAAATATAGTCAAATTCCTTTTAAAAAAAAAAACCTCAGGAATAGCATAAATAATATCATACATCAGTGTCTTTAAATACATTTCTCCCGTTTTTGTGTGTCATGCCTGAAGAAACGTATTTAAAATCCTCAGTTTCGATTAGCAAAACTTAACGATATTTAAACTTTATATTGTTATTTCAAACTTTCAAGATTTTGTTATTTTTTTATTCTTGAATTTGACGAAAACATTTCATAATACACAATGTGTTACATTTTCATCTCTTTTTTTTTTTTGTGAAACTACCCATTTAAAATCTTTATTTCAGAATAAAAGCACATGCATTTATGCTCATCTTAACCTATCATTAATTTAATCAGGACATTTTTCAAGGTTTGTTGATTTGCATCAGATGATTTTAGGTGCACCTATTATCAGCGGATTCATGCGAAATAAACACCTTACCTTATACCAAAACATCTTTAAAAACCTTAACACTTAAACTTTAGATGACTTGTTTATATCTGCAGATAATAGGCATATGCCTATAATTAGCGGATTCATGCCTAAATTAAACACCTTACCTTACACCAAGACACCCTGAAAAACGGTAGCACCTGAACACTTTAAAACACCTTAACGCATTAAAATACCTTACTGAAACCATAAATTTCAGGTTGAAGTTTATAGCCCTCTGCGTACAATCTGTGGACATAGTTTCCGGAAGTTTCTTAAAAATCAATCATATAAAACAGCCACCTAAAATAGTTTTTACTAAAAAGAGAATTGATAGAACTTTGTGCTGGAGAAAAATAATCTTTAAACATTAAAAATATCCGTTGTGTACTTCATAAGACTTCTAGATGTTTGCAAAATTAAACTGAATACTACATTGCCTAGAACGTACATTAGTATTAATGAGTGAAAAAATGCCTAGAACGGTGTTATAATTAAAATTACTTTACACAAGGGCAAAATTGTAAAAAACTGCAATTCTAATCAAGATTTTCAACCATCCAGTAAATTTTTAGATTAAAAATCGTCGAAAAAATGTCTCCTTCTCTTCTATGTTTGCATTGCACACGATTTATTTTAAAAAGAAACTTTTAATTTTAACACTTATGTTTGGTTCTTAAATGAACATGTTCTTTACGGTAACCACTATCATAAGTTTAGAGCATATATTTTTATAACTCAGGTATCAAATCACTTTTAAAAAATTTTTAATCTCTTTATTTTATTAATTTTTACTCATGTGTTAAATGGGTCTATGGTTATGTCAAAGAATATTCAATCCAGTGCGGATTATACGAGATCTTCATCTCTCCGAGTGGTAAGGTGCTGCCGATAAGTAGAAAATTAAGGTATCTAAAACATTGTCCATTATATACTTCTTCACAATTGAAACAAACTACTTTAACATTCTTTAGAAATCAAAAACCATTTCTAAAAAAAAACTATCGTGTCCTTCCACTTCCAAACAACCATCGCTCAAAACCACACAAACAGAAGGAAAACTTCCTTCCAATGCACTTTCGCAGATTCGAAGAAAACACATTTCATTGATTACCAGAGCCCACCAACCTTTCAAACATAATCGCAGAAATGGACTCTGCGGACACAATCCAGACGTTCTCCTTTTGTATATAATTCGAGGCCATCTCATTACTCTTGGGTTATCTCTGGTTCACCCCAGGGGAGGATATTATATATCTTAATTCGATCCAATCCCATTGTGTTTATTTATTCATTAGTAGGCATTAAAGAGCCCAGTTCAAAACGGAGGTCGCCTGTTTGAAGTTGTAAAGTGTTATCGAACATCAAAGGATTGATTTGTTTGGGTAGACTAAATCCTTTGCGTATATCGGCTTAAGTCAGCAAAGGGAACCGTCAAACTCTAGAACAAAGCGCATAGATAAAGCAGCCATGCTGATGAACTGAACACGATGTGAAGGACGTGTATTTTCACATTTAACCCTTCATCACATGCACTGAGTTTTATGGCACTAACACACGAATGGATCGATTCGACCCCAATTTTAAAGCTAATTTAAAAGAAAAAAATTATTTTTAATATTTGAAATATACAGGGTGATTATAGTTAAAGTCCCATTTTTTTTAAATGCCGTAAAAAGAACCACTCGTCACAATGAGTTCAAATTTGAACTGAAAATACTTGAAGAAGTGGGAAATGGTATGGTATCAAAAAACAGTTCCAAGAAAAGTTCCACCGATTTTTCCCATCCAATTTAATATAACCTTGCCGTAGTAGATGGGCTTTCCACTAACAGTGTCACAACTGTTGAATGACGTGGACGTCATTTTTCCGTCAAAAAACAAAAAAAATCAAGCACATTGAACATTACAGTTGGTTTAATGTGCAACTCATACCAAATATATTGTAATTTCGACTGGCAGCCGAATTCACTTTCTTCTCGTTCCTTACAGCGCCATCTATTAATACACTTTAGAACTGTTTTTGATGCCGTACCATCTTCTTCTTCCCTTCTTCAATTCAAATTTGAATTCAATTTAATTGTGACGAGTGTTTCTTTTTTTTTTTTAATAATATTATATATATGTATAGATAGATATATTTATAATATTATATAAAATATATTATTATTATAATAAAATCTATGATTTAGATTCTATTTACATTTCAATACAAGAAATCAGTTCAAAATTCTGATTTAATTTTATTGAATGCGTACAAATAACGTTATTTTAGAAACTTTTTCAGTTATACGCAGGTCATTATGATCATTATGTTTTTCAGAATAACTTTTGCATGCTGTAAAGGAATGCGTTTTACTAAAGATTTATCCCATTTTCCGCAGTCTGATAATGTCTTTTTGTCCAATTTTAAAATGATTTTTGAAATTATAATCTTTGACTTTCAATAAAGTTAAATAAATATTAGCTATTAAATAAATATTAACTATTGAATCTAATTCTATTATAAATATGACATGGCTTCCAAAAGAAATGTGGAACCCGTATGAGGCTAGTTGACTTAACCTCTGCCCAACCCTGATATGTATTGTAGTAGCGATTTTTTTCTATGATATGTTTAAAAAACTTTTTCGCTTACATGGAGGTACTGTCGTTGACCGAATCTTAACTTACTTGGCATTCCATTGACTGGCGCAGTTGTGTGGAAATTGCATAAAGAGAAAGTGAAGCAGTATTGCTTTAGAAAATAAATTTAAATTCACTGTAGCAATAAAGTACCAATAAAACTTTCACATTTTTTTTTTTTTTGTGAGAAGGAAACATTTAGAGTATGGATCATTCAAAATAAAAAGAAAAGTAGAGAATGGAGAATTACTACAATTGGTGCAGTTGTTATTCACCCCACATTCTGTAACGATTGATAGTATTGTATAAATAATTTCAAATTATTTATGAGTAGTACAGCAGATATAGAAATAAATTATTTTAGATAGATTGTTTATTTTAGATTCTAGTTACTCTAAAATTACAGCAATTTTAGTAAATAATCAATATTGAAACGCATAAACAAAATCAGTTTGATTACATGTTTGTAGTTTTTGTTTCAATTAATAATGAAAGATGAACTGGAGCCTCATGGCCGAGTGGCTAGCCATCTGCAGCTCGGTACCCCGGAGTCCTGGCCCTGGTACCTGGAGTCCCGGCTGTGCCATGGATGTTAGTAGTAGTTCGGAATCCGCTTTAAACCGTAGGTCCCAGTCTAATTGGATCGTAGAGCGTTGTGAGGAAATATTACTCGCGTCCGTTGCCTGTCTTTCAAACTACAAAATGAACCTGTATAGTGCTTAAATGGGTAACAGCGATGCAGCCCTTGCTTATGGAATAAAGATCAACTGTCTCTATATTGCTAGCTGCATTAGAACAACAACATAATGAAAGATCAACATATGAAGACATCAATTTTTAAGATAACAAAAAGCATTTTTAATGTGTTGAATGATTTTTATTTTTATCCTTAACAATAAGTAAGCATTCAATACAGTATTATGGAAAAAAATTAAATAATTATAAAAAGGAAAAAAAAATATTGTCGTTTATTGAATTAATATACGAAATACAGTTTGTTAAAAAAAAAAATAATACATTTCATTATAATTATTTTAATATGATAAGCCTAAGTTTGTTTTTGCTTACCATTCAAAATCAAATTCTCAAATTGCTTTAAATATTTTGTTTAAACAGCCAAATAATTATTCAAATTACTTTTAAAACCTGACTTTTCGGAAAATCTTGAAAATTCTTTTGTAAAGTTGTTAGAAGTTGTTGATGATCGAACACTCGTTTCCATTTCTTGTGTAATTGATATGCCTACTATAAGAGAGTCATTAAAACTTCCGAAATTTTAGCGATAAATCTAAAAATAATGAAAAATAAAATGGCAACTGTCAAAAAAATCCATCTCACCAGATCACGTGTTCTTTAATAGTTCTTACCGTCAAACTTCAATTTTAGGACATTGTTAATAAATCTCCTTTTTTTTAGGAAAATGAGCTATAATCCGTTGCTCTAATCTTTCATAAGTTTTCAACACATATATATTTTTTTCAACGCTTGGATGTGTGAGAATAAGAAAGAAAATGGCGTCGAAAATGAAAGAAAAGCTCGTAATATCCGTCACTGTAAAAGTCGTTAACTACCAACATCCGCCATCTTGTAAGAGGGAAGGATTCTTTAAGCCCCCATCTTTATTTTTTTTATCCCTTATTTTTCTTCAGGGTATATATATATAAGATAGCTTTACATATCTTTTATCATGATCATCGCCATCATCATCATCAAAAACTGCTGACGAACGGAATATAATGAACACCCGGTCTTTCCAAACGATCAGTGTTATATTTCAAAGATAGTTGAAAAGAGAAGTGAAAAGAGTAAAAAAAAAAAAAAAAAAAATAGATGGGGAATGAATCCGTGTGAAATAAGGGAACGCTTCGGTCCTTTGTTACGGACCAAATGGCGGAAAAAAAGAGGGAAAAGAGGAGAGGGGAAACGTGAAATGGAGAGGGAAAAATTTAAGAAGTGGATTCCCCTATGGCTCTGGCCACGTGACAAGTGGAGCGGTGAATGGTTGTCAACCTCGATTTTCCCTTGCCGTTTGTCCGATTGGGAAAGCTAGGGGGAAGGAATAGAAAACGCGCGGGATTTAAAGTTTCTCCAACTTGACGTTTAATACCAAAAGGGGCTGAGCATAAATTGTACATTTGATGCCAATTTCAAACAAATACAGAATATTCTTGTTAAGGCATTAAAATTTATATATAATACAGTTGTTTGAAACAGATGGAAGAATCTTTCACTAACAGACTATAAGCGGCATTTAACGAAATTCTTTAAATTCCTTAAATTCTCCTCGTTAGTTTGGACACTTACTGCTCTGACTGGAGTCAGGGCCGGACTTTTCTATAGGCTAACTAGGCTTCAGCCTAGGACCTCAAGATCAAGAGGGGCCTACATTCAAATTGTTAGCAAAATTAGAATTACACTATTCTAAAAACAGTAAACACTGAATCAAAAATAAGGAGAAATTCTAAACATATGAATAATAAACAAACATAATAAGTAATTTACAAACATAATAAGTAATTTACAAACTTAAAAATGGGAGGTAAAAGGGCCTCATAAATGGAATAGCCTAGGGCCTTCTTTCATCTAAATCCGGCCCTGACTAGAATTGTATCTTCAGACCTTTGTTTTGTGTTTCGGTGACACAGGCTTCTGTGCTATCCGCAGAAGGTGGGCACAGGAGCATCTCAGATGGGGACGAGATGAGTGGAGCAACATGCTCTTCACGGACGAGTTCTACTATAACGTACAACCTGGCAATAAGCGGATTTTCATTTGTAAAGAACCTGGTACACTAAATACTCTTGCATTTCTGCATGAAAATGTCCGATTTCGTGGAGGCGGAGTGATGGCCTGGACCAGTATTTCTATCGATGGCCATAGCGACCATACAGTATTAAAAACTGTGCAGAATCTTATAGCTCAGTGATATAAGGATGAGATCTTCAGTCCTATTGCGGTTCTTTACGCTGCAGCAATCGGGGATCAATTCCTTATCGTGTGATAACACTGGCCACTTCGTGCTCAGCTAGTGGACAATTTCCTTTTTGAAGAAGGAATCATTCGCATGGATTGGCCAGAATATTCCCGGACATGAACTAGATAGACCATGTTTGGGCATTCTAAGGAGAAGGTTTCCTATCTCTTATCACCTCCAAAAACAATTCAGCAGTTGGAAGGCTCTCTTCTACAGGAGTGAGATAGAATACCTCAGTTCCTCATTGGTAATCTCATTGATTCCATACCTCGTAGGTATGTGACTTTGCCTTCTTCAGAGGAAACCATACTACTTATTGAAATCAATTGTATCCAAGACTCATTGTGCATTTTATTTTTACTTACCAACTATTCGTTGTTCGTTGTTTCTTCTTTTTTTTTCTCAAATCATGTGACATCTATACATTATGTATCAGTCATCAAAACTGACACCAAAGCATTTCCTCGTGAGCAGTTTATACCCCAAATCATAAAATCCTCTAATTGTTTTGAGCAATATATTTTATTACCGAATCTAGGTAAAATAATTCCTAGTATTTAGTTCACAGCCATTTATTAGAATCCTAAAATATTCCATTATTATAATTTTTAACAATTGTTTCACTATCGTTTGCTAAGTAGAGGGATGTACTCCTTGATTTTTCTGTCACGGATTACAGAACTTCTCTATCAAACAAACTGCAGAAAACAGATGCACAGAAATGCAAGTCAGTTATTCTGTAAATTTCCCTCATTAAAGTATTATACAACATTCAACCAAAACATTAAAAATACGTTGTCTAAAAATGTAAATCTCCCTTTACAGCCGTAAAGAACCTTAGAATAATGATTGATACTTTCAACTCCATTTCATTGAGGTCGTAGGAATTCTGTTAGTTGTACCGAACTTTTCAAAGGTTGTTACCTAAGTCATACAATAATTACAATAGAACTAGCTCTTAAAAATAATTCATTGCTCGTGACGTTGATTCTCTTACTTCAGGATTTCCATTAGAAAACTTCACACAAAGTCTCTACCATCCACATGAAGCAAACCAAAAATTAGATACTTAATCTCATTAGTATTAAATTTATGTTATTTCACTCATCAGTAGTCCAAAAGCAAAAAGTTGAATGACCAAAGATAACAATGTGTTACAGATGCACATATTCATAGAAATGTTATTGAGATGAAGGGCTTTGAATATAAACAAAAGCGCGTGATAAATAGAATGTTCCAACATATCTACTACATCAATATTAATAAATTTATTGAATTATCCATAACAGAAACGCGGGTATCCCCACAAACAAGCCAACAAAGCTTCCGCTGCATTTTTGCCATAAGTGGCATTTAGGCAGCCAACTCTAATAATACTCACGATTGAACACTTATTAACAATTGAATAACAGATGGGGTGAAGTGAATAATAATAATTGAAAAATACTTGAATTGAAATGAATAATTGAATACTCATTAGTATATCACATATTTGAATGCTCATTAGTTCTTCACATAATATAATACTCATTAGTATATCATATAATTGAATACTCATTATACAAATTCTGTGGTGTTACTGTTCGAAACCACTTTGGTAAGTGCTAACTACTGAATTTAATCAAACAGATAAAATATATAGTTTTCAAAATACGTTTGCCTCGCTATTTGTTCAGTTCGATATTATCTATAAAATATTATCATTATAACACATTGCAACGACAGGGCTGCTTGTCAGAGAATATTAAAACCCTCATTTCAAAGTTACATCCACCTCCTCCTTCCTTTTTATTCTATAGCCTGCAAGATTATCTGCATAAAGGAAAAGTGGTTTTATTTTTTAACTAATCTGCCGGTGCATATATTTCATGTAAGAAATATTTTTTGCAGAATATGTAATTTCAACCTATAAAATATGCAAACTGTCTTGGTTTCAGAAAACAACATTTAATACTTGAACCTAATAAATTCAATTATCATGATCTGAATTCAGCAATGGGTAATATAATATAATACACACTTAGAACAAGTTATCTATATGGAGACGAAACTCGAAGTTGTATAATATTTGAGTGCAAAAAGAAAAAAAAAAGAAGCAATAAAATTTCAGGGGAATGGAAATTTTATTCGGGTGAAACAGCTACAGATAACAAAGCATTGGCTCATATTTGGCTTATATGTAACAACTAATCTGTCTTGGTATTGATTCGTAGATCTGGACTATGATTGACGCTATTGATGTATAGACAACTCATTGCAGTTTTCCAATTAAACTGTGAAATCCTAAGACAATTGAAGGTGTCTGCCCCAAATGTAGTATATCGTGGAGAATTCTGACGTTTTAATTATTCTTATCAGTACAAATACCATCAATAGAAAGATTGTTGCGTTCCGTAAAGTTTCTTAATCTTATAGAAATGTAGTCCCATGGTGTGATGAAAGGAAGAGTAACTCATAGTGACGAAAATACCATCAATTTATTATGTACAAATGTAGATCGTAAGAATGTTGCTAAACAAAAGAATGTAAGAATGTTGCTAAACAAAAAGAATGTAAGAATGTTGCTAAACAAAAGAAAAGAATGTTGCTAAACAAAAGCAAAGGATTCTGGTTGTAAATTTAAATAGCACCTTAGGTCTATGTGATGGGTGGCTATCAGGTTGGTATCATACCGCTTTCCTTATCTATACATCTCTGATCAATCATAGCTTCATTCTAGGTGGAACTAATCGCTTTAACAATTCTACTCTAGTCTTGAAATTACATGTTGAATAAGCCTAATGCCACTGCTTAAGTGAATAGTAGTCGGAGCAACAGGAACTATGAGCTCAACATTTCCATCACTGATCCTTGTTTTAGTTACGCGTCCAATGTCTCAAGCCAGAAATTTTATAATAACGAATAAATTCTTGTAAAGGGCTGCTCATACAATTTTTCCTCTCGTTATATTATCTTTCTACAGGAACAGCTGTCTTCTTGATAATCAATCATTAGTTTAATCATTTCTGCAAACATTGTCGCATGGTAGAAACGCTCCAGTCAAATGTTAAGGGATTTTTTTTTTTTTTTTTAATTTGACTTCTTGCTATTTCCTAATTAGATTAGTCCACCTAGAATAGAGTTATGGTGATCAGAGATGTCTGGATAAGGAAAGCAGTATGATACCAACTTGATAGCCTCCCATTATATAGGCCTAAGGTGCTATTTAATTTTACAATCAGAATCCTTTGGTTTTGTTTCGCAAATATTCTTACATCCTTCTAGCTTACCCTAAATTTGTACAGAAAAGTTGATGGTATTCTCTCATAGGAACATATAGATCGAAACTGTATGAGAACCACTGGTTAATTCGAAATGAAATAAGAAAATGATTTATCTTCTTTTTCCACTCCATTCGAATGCGTAGTTGCTATGGTTTGAGCTCCTATTTTTCAAAGCGGCCTGATGGCCAATTGGCTTCGCACTCTGACCTTCGATACCTTAATCTTAAATCGAATCCTGGCCTGGATGTTTGTTACTGGTTTCGAAATCCCCGTTAAACTGTAGTTCCGGTCTAATTAGCCTAAACTGCGCACAAAGTGACCGTAGAGCGACAAACCAAACCAAACCTATTTTTCGTTCACTGGCAGCTTATTTGCCTATTTATTGCATGTTGGTGTTAAAACTAGTTGAATACGAAAGTTCATTACAATCAAGTAATTGCTTATTGATGCAACGCTTTTTTAGAGTGTTTAAAGAATGAATGAATTTGAACTAAGGTAATCACTTAATCAATCATTAATCTTAATCTTAAATCAATCTTTTTCACTAAGGTAATATTTTTTTAACAAGTAAGAATATATCATATCATTTGCGGATAATAGTGGTTGCAGTAAATTAAAATATTGATTTCATAAAAACTTAAGCCTTTAATATGACAATATAAATTACAGAAGAAAAAATATATATACTATATATTAAAGAGTACATATTCAATACAGTATATATTAAGTATGTTACAGTATATATCCAATACAGTATTATTCATTACAGTATATAAAGAGAATAATAAAAAAACAAACAAAAAAGGAAACTACGAAATAAAAAAATAAGTAAGAGTATAAGTTATAATTTAAAATGGATTAATCTTTCTAGCGCAACACGGGAAAACATTCATTCCAAAAACTTTTATTTAAACATGACATGAAATATGTGTTGCTAAATATAACAATTGACCAATTTCAAGTCAGGTGCCCTACAGTACATTTTAATTGTCTAACTTTCAAAATATAAACAGATTATTGTTTCAGTATCTTCAAAATAGTGTCTAAGGATTAGTTTATGTTTACAAAAGTTAAATTAACCATCGCTTAACAGATTACTCTGTCTGAATTGGGTAGTGCAACTTGTAGTATTTGAACAATTGCTTCTTCATGAAGTTCTAGAGTTATTAAATTTTGTGGCTATTGAATTTGATAGTTCTTATGGAATTCTGCACTATAGAGTTTTGATCTCTCAAGTCTCTTTTCCAAGTCCTTTTTCTTTTCGTCAAATATTATAGCCAAAACCGCAAATATTTTATAAAAGTCAGCGCCATTTTGGCGAAACCAAAAAGGGCAAAGATCGCCAAATAAACAACTCTCGTTTTTGTAGTTTTCTGACCAATTACTTCATAAATTTCTGGGGTTATTGGAGCATTGTTGGATGAATACAAAAAGGGAATAAACCAAAGTATAAATTGAAATTTGTAAAATGATTTCAGTTTTTTAACTTCTGCATCAGATTCATATTATGTTTTTTGTTTGTTTGATTTATATTTTTAAAAGAATATAAAATATATAAATTTACATTATTGTAAATTATTTATTATTGCATAAAATTAATTTCGTTGCATTTATTATTTATTATTGCATATTTCCTGAAATAGAAGATTAAGTACATATTACACATACTTTACAATGCATTTGAACTGTTTTCCAACTTTGTTATTATTGAATAATATTTGATCAAATTGAATTAGATATTAAAAAATAAATATCCATGTTTTTAAAGAGTTTAAATCTTGAGACTTTTGAGATGATATTTTGCTGTCCTTATAAAAGAAAACTTTTGAACTCATAACAAAAGCAAGTAAAGTAAGAATAATAGTTGATATTATTCTAAAGTGCAGTGAACTTTGAAGATTATATTTGAAACCGATCTGTCATCTTTTGAAGTGTATTTTAATTGTATCTATAGCTGGAATTTTATGACTGTTTGTTTTATAAAAAACTGTGCTTTTATTTTGCTGAATTATTCATGGGAAACCTGGCTCTAGATGACTCTGCAAGGTTATCTTGTTCCTAGATAGCATTCCAAGTGAAGAGCATATATAAAATTTAGAAGATGAATTTCGAAAATGATGGTGTTGTGCACGGTGTTAAAAAAGTGCAAGTGTGATAATAACAACATGATTGTTATGTGTTATTTAAAAAAGATGAGGCCACTGTTTCCATTTTTAATCTTGATTTACCGTCCCATTCATAAATGAAGAGATCTTCAAACCAGTTCGCAACTATAATTGTCATTTAGTTTAATTGTCTTTTTGAACTTGTAGATACCAAATAACTTATTTTTAAGTTGGACATGATGACATCATATTCTTTATATAACTCATAATAATCATGTTGTAATTATTGAGCTGTATTTCATAATGCCTCGCACAACAATGTCATTTTCGAAATACATCCTCTAAATTTATGTATGCTCTTCACATGAAATGCTGTCTAGTACCAGATAACCTTGCAGAGTCATCTAGTGCCAGGTTTCACATAGATAATTCAGTAAAAAAAAGCATAGTTTTTTATAAAAATAAAAAGTCTAGCTAGAAATGCAATTAAAATAACTTCAAAAGATGATAAATCAGTTTCAAATATAACCCCAGAGCACAACTTGAAAATGTTGGTATTACAGATGTTAGTTCAATTAATTTTGTATATTTAACTGTGATGTGTTATTTTCCCATATGCTGGGATCATTTACAATCAGTATTCTGCCAAAGAAACCCACCTAATTCGAGCAATAACGATCTCGCTGATATAGCGAACGAAGCTTTTAGAATCATATCTTTTGAAACAACCATGATCCATCAATTACTTTTTTTTTTCTATACTTCTATGATTTTAAATTATGTATGCAAAGGACGCATCATAGATAAGGAAATAATCCTGTTTCCGATGTTGACTTTTCAAGATAAATATCGGAATATGAGTTTCACCTCAGCGAAGACCAGGTAAAATTCCAGGTTATTCTTATCAGGCAGCCAAAATGTCTATGTGAGACATTTACACATACTGTCTTTGATTTTTATCAGGTTTTCGTTCGAAAAGTAAAAACTACAAAACATGCCCTTTGCAGATAGGAACATATTCCTTCTTACTCGTTAGGTATGCATAATACCACTTTTTCCTTGAATATGGGTGGAGCATGTATTCTACTTAGATATTAAATGAACAGCCACCAGCAATGATAAAGGGGAGTGAATTGCCTTCCAGAAGGTCTATTAGGAGTAACTGACTAGTATTTGCTTGTGATATTGGAGAAAAAGAAACAATTTCCGCGAGGCAGCCTAATTTTCGATATGCTTATAAATGATGGTCGAGTACTCTGGCGCTCGGTGGCGTCGATGGCGCTTGGTACCCCAGGTTTCGGGTTCGAATCCCGGCGGTGCAATGGATGTTTGTAGTAGTTCGGAATCGTGGGTCCCGGTCTCCTATGATCGTAGAACGTCAAAGAGCCAATAAGACTTCTCACCCTCTTCATTCCCAAACTATAAAAAAGCAATTCAGCTCTAGGCACAGTGATGCGTGTGGTAGTAGTAGTATATAAATGTTGCCATGAAATCTCCTCGTTTTTTGAAGGAAGTGACTGAAACGAAGGCTCTTAACGGATTTGAATTCTAATTTCTATAACAATTGATTTGATGATTATTCCTCCAGCTCTCTGATTGTATAATCTCCTATGTACTGTTTATTGTATTATATTGCTTTTAAATTTTTTCTAATATCTTTCTAGCGTTTTTTATATACACAGTCCAGTCACATTAATGTGACCACCACCTACTTTCGATGTCAACGTGAAATAGCCAATCACAAAAGGCAGGTGTCAGAACATTGCAGTGGAGTGTATATAAAGCATTTCAATCCTTGGCGGAAACGTATCGATTTATCCGACGTCCAAAAGGGCATGATTATTGGCTTTCGGGCCAAGGGTGGAAACGTTTCGGAAACGGCTAATTTTGAGAACTGTTCGCGTGCCGCCAAGGTAAAAGTATACCGTGCATGGCAAAATGGCACTATCCAAAAATCAGCGGCGTGGCACATGTGGTGCACCACGGGCTATAGATGACAGAGGCGAACGAATGCTACGGAGATGCGTTTGGGCGAATAGACGTGCTACTGTTGAGCAACTGACCGCCCAGATGAACCAAGGGGCTACCAAAGTGTTTCCTCAACAACGGCTCAGCGAACATTGCTGCGCATGGGCCTCTGCAGCAGACGCCCGGTTAATGCACCTATGCTGACTGCTGTTCATTGGCGACGAAGGCTGGAATTTGCACGCCAGTACCGAAACTGCACGTCCACAGACTGGCGACAGGTGGATTTTTCCGATGAATCGCATTTTATGCTCCATCGGACAAATGGACGTCGGCGTATACGGCGTGAAACGTCTGAAAACACCCTGCAACAATTGCCGGAAGGATCCAAGCTGCAGGAAGGAGCTTTATGATTTGGGGAACATTTTCCTGGCATTCACTGGGTGCACTCATCATTGTGGAAGGCACGATGGATCAGCACAAGTACGCATCTGTCCTTGTGGACCATGCCCATCCCTACATGCGAATTATTTTTCCTCAGAATGATGGCATCTACCAGCAGGACAATGCGAGGTGTCATACAGCTCGCAGTGTATGTGCGTGATTCGAAGAGCACCAGGATGAGTTTACCGTACTCCGCTGGCCAGCAAACTCACCGGATTTAAACCCAATCGAGAATCTCTGGGACCACCTCGATCGGGTTGTTCTCGCCGTGGATCCTCCACAGCGTAATCTAGCGCAGCTGGCCACGGCACTGGAGTCGACATGGCTCAACATCACAGTGAACACCTTCAGAAACCTAATTGACTCTCTTCCTGCACGTCTCGCAGCGGTCCGCTCTGCCAAAGGCTTTTGACAGGTGGTCACATTAATGTGGCTGGACTGTGTATTTCATCCTTTTTCCATTTTTAAAATTTTTATGTTTAGTTCTGTTTTTGTAATAATTTTCCCCATTGTTCAGCTTCTGTACCTCCAAAATTGAATTAGGCAAAACTTTTCTGCCCCATCTAGCGTTCATTCATTTCACCCACATCATTCCAAAACTGTATATGGGCAACTCAGCTCTAGGCACAGTGATGTTGTGTGATGTAGTAGCAGTAGTACAAATCTAGTGAAAATTATTTTACTATCAAAACAATATTTGGGCTTGGATTTCATGTATATTGTTTTTTTTTTTTTAAGTGAATTTAAAAAAAAAATGATTATATTTTGTGAATTTAAAGACGATTATATTTTCTAATTATTTTAAATTCTAGTAGAATCCCCATACCCTTGGAATTTCATTTAATTATGATAGATGTAAAGTAATAATGCGAATTATAACATAAATAAAAAGCAGAGGCAACAATTGGGTTTCAAAATTCGACATATAAAGAAACAAAATCGATCTATAAATAAAAAGTTAATATTTTAGAGGGCGATCTTTTCCCTCTGCGAAGACGATTTCGCAATGAATGTCTGCTATTGACCCGACTTGGGAAGCGGGGTTCTCTGGCAAGAAGAAGCCCCCTGTGCTAAATCGGCCGTGGAAATTGTCCCCTGCTTTCCATTAACCGCCGAACGCCTTCAGACGCCACTCTCCAGAACGGCCGACGCGTAGAAAAAGAGTTCCCATCACTTATTTGGCGGAACTCATTTTTTCCTCGCTCTTTATAGCCATTATTAAACTTGACGCGGAATGCTGAGTTGGGCTTCGGGGATCCATTTTGGTTTCGGCCGAGATTGGAGTTTAGTGTAGGATCTTTGATATACTTCCGTGTACTTTGCTAAGAGCGTAAACCAGCTTTATATACTTCTCTCCGTAGATTTTAAAATAAGTTTAGCCAGCAAAAAAGCAAAGAGGGAAGACTTTTTACGTTGGTTCTAAAACGGATGAAAAAAGTTATGGGATGTTTTGTCATGGAAAGGCCTTGAAGCTATAAAACATTAATGACGGAACATTTTCTCATTTAATTTAAATAGCATTTCTTGATTGAATTATTAATTTTATTAAATCAAATATTACTGTACCATTTATATCTTGTAGAGTGCAATACATAAATGTTTTCACCTTTTAATATTTAGTTAGACCGAATAAAACTTCACTACATGAACATTTACACATTCACTACATTAACCTTGGGTTTAACAGTAATTTTAACAGTGGAAACGCAATAATGATATTTCGTGTTATTGATATTAAAATCTTTATGAATCTATATCTATCTATCTATCTATCTATCTATTATTATCTATAAAGGGGTTGAAAAAAATGAAATTTTTAAATAATAAAATCTAAACCATGAAAAATGTATGTCTATTGTAATAAAATAATATTTTTATAATGAAATTCAGTGATTTAATTGAATTGTTTTAGTTCATTATTTCAAATATTTCCTATAACAGTAAATGTAGAAGATATTAATTCAAATTAAAATATTATGAAACCACAAATACCTTTGAATACCTTTACAAAATATTTTTCATTGAAAAAATGGATGATTCTTTTTAAGGTTGTTATTTACGTAGATGGAAATTGCAAATGGAACAATGTAATAGAAACCAGAAATAATCCTATTATTTAGTGATATGTGCTTGGAATCTATGTATGAATGTAATAAATTTAGCAGATAGTCTTATTAATAACAGAAATAGAAATGTACTCATATAGTAACTGGCATAGAGCAGGATATAGTTTTCTATCAATAAAAATGGCGAATATGCTCGTATCATTCCCTTCTTTGTAGAATGAATGGATTTGACAGAAAATGCGATAATGTTTGCATAGACAGCTCGACTGTCTGGGTGTAATTTTTCTAGATTTCCTCTCATGCACCACTCATGTAGGGGCAATGCTCGTAGAAGTTATCTCTGAAATCATTTATAAGCATTTCTATAAAAGCCAGATCTTTTTTTTCATCTGATGCTATGAATCCTCGACTTTTGAAGCAGCATATCTTGTTACCTTAACATGAACAGTGATTTAAGGATTTGATATAGCGTTAAAAATTTAAATTAATTATCCAAGGTCATAAATTTAATGTATGAAGTTCTATGCATTCATATCCATATGTTTTCGTAGTGAATTATGTATAAATAAATGATTAAATATTATTATTAAATTAATAATCTATATATTTATAAAGCAGTTATAAATATATATTATTAATTAATTATTTATTAAAATTATATATGTTATTATTACATATATAATTTTAATGAGATCAATTTTTCAAAATTATGATTTTTTTTCATCCATTTTTAGATGTCACTTTTTATCTGTTCTAATTTGAAGTCAACAAAGTCTATAAAAAATTCATTTTGGTATATTTAAAATTACGTCAAAAACAAGTAGTATATAAAAAAAAATTTTAAAGTCAATTCCTACTTTTTTTTTCACTATATTGCAGAAAAGTCCATTACAAATAAAGTTGAAATTTTTCTCTTACATCTGGCGTCATCTATTATTAGATGCAGGCAACTTAAATCCAAAAAAAAAATTAATTAATTAAATTCAATTAATGAATTAATATTTGAAAAAACTGTATTAACATCAAGTGTCATCCACTACAAGTTCAAAAAATGTATTTGAACTTGAGTAGATGAATAAATAATATTTTATGAACAATTAAAAATTTGAACAATATATATATAGGGAGAGTATGAACTAATAGTAGGAATTGAATGAATGAATTATGACGTAAATAATTGCTTAAATGATGAAATTTAATGGTATTATCAATTGCACATTGCACATAAATTTTTAAAAATATTTAGTTAATATAAAACACATTTATTATATTAAATTTAAAATTTAATACTTATTATTGCATTAATATTTAACATTTATTACATTAATTACTCTTCCTAGAATTGAAAAGTTTAAAAATAGTTTTCACACAGGTACAACAAAGATAATTTTTGGGAAGTTAGTACATTAGTTAAATGTTAAAACTCGTTAGAATATGCCTGAGAGGCTCTTTCGAGGTACAATGCAACTTGCATCTCACCTCCAAGTCGAGAAAGCAGCGTTAAAGCAGGAGTAGGTCTGACTTTTCCAAAGACTCATAAAATGATTAATTTTCAGTATGAATTCACATTCAAAGTCGTATATTAAAAATATATTTTGTTACATTTAGAATTACTTTAGAGAATTAATTATTTTATAGTTCATTTGTATAATTATGGAATTTTAATGTTACTATGAATTAAAATATAATAAACATCACTATTAAGAATCAATTTTAAGTAATGCAAAATACATTTGTTATAAAAGAATAAGAAATAGTTAATATTTTTCCTTGTGGGGAATACAGAGAATTTTTTTAATGCGTCAAACATAAAATATGAAGATAACAATAATGTTTCAGAATGAAAGCCACCAAATATCATAAAGTGATTAAAACAGTAAATTATTTCCCTGAAAAATTATTTTCAAACCATCATTTCATTGTGAAAACATTGTCTGCATCATTCCTTAATACATTGTTAATATTTCGTGTCGCTAGGGTTACAGAATGTCCGAAAAAAAAAAAAATAATAAATAAAATAAGATGTTTATATTCATACAGAAAAATTTTTGTATTTTGTGTGATCTATGCTTTTATTTGCCTAAAATTTTTTTTTAATGTCGATACCATTATGCAATACATATATATATATATATATATATATATATATATATTATTGAACAATTTAAAAATGAATTTTATGTAGAACAAACTTAATATATATTAGTAGAGTATATAACATAATAATATATAGAGTGTAAAATAGAATATATAGAGAGTGAAAAATAGCAAAAAGAAAATGATTTAACTTAAAAAGCTAGTATTTAAATATATTGTTTTTATATACAAGAAATAAATTACATAATTATTCATTAGATTTGATATAATATAATAATTTTAACATACTTTTAATATATGATCATTTTTAACTATTTTAATTAAAAGAAAAGATGAACTATATTGTAACTGGATTCACGCCTATTTTGACTACATTTCATAACCTAACCCAGAAGAAAATCAAATATCACAGCTAAATCATAATATTCTACATAAAATTATATAAAATTATATAATTACACGAAAATATTATCAGTTTTCTTACATTTTTTTTTTTATTATAACGAAAAATGTAACTTAATCATACAAATGAGAAATAAATTGCATTCACATAAACACGTTTTTTCTTTTACAACCAAAAATTAAATAAATATATTTTTAAGAAAATTATTATATATTGTTTTTTTTTAGTCCTGTAAATTGGCTTTTATTGTTTTTATAATAATTATTGAATTATTCATTAAAATAAAACAATATAATTAATTACGAGACTTTGTTCCAAAATTTATTTTAATTTCTTCAATTTCTGAAGAATTCTCTGTTAATGTTGTTATTCTCTGAAGCACGTCCTGAGTATTCTATATTTTGATTAACAAAACATATTTAAATAATAAATTGGACAAAAATGGAGGACAGCATACCCAGCTTGACATTACATTCCGCCCTAATACAGGGCAGCAAGCTTATTTACATTTCTATCGAACTTCCCGCTGCAGTTACAGTTTCCAATAGCATCGAGAAACTGACGTTTAAAAATTTGTTTCTTGCATCGAAAGTTTGAAAGTGATGAGTTTTCCAAATGTTTAGCGAGTTAGACTACTTATCGCAGGGTCGTTACGCTAAATATGGGGGTGCTTAGTTATTAGTTTTTATCCGTACGACCAATGGGAGCGTGTTTATGGCCATGAGGGAGTGCTAAAGTTGAATTAGCAGAGGAAGGCGGAATTTCAATTGCTAGTTTTCGTTTCCAAAACTTTCAGCATAATCTGTTTTCTTTTTATGTAAGTGATATACTATTTCTTAATCTCTGAAAATATGACAACACTATATTTCGTTCCCTGATTTATAAAATATTTTGGGAGATAAATAAATATCTATGATATATGCGTTTAGTTTATTTCTCCTATAAACTTTCATGTACTTAATATGATGCACATATTCTGGGAGCTAATAGAAAATGGAAATTCATATGTCAGGCATTTTGATCTGAAATATTTGACACTACAGTGGAAGATGTGTAGCAGATTCAATGCTATTAATGGGACGTCAGGCACCAGAGGGATCTACTATACTGCGTTGTACCACTCGATTTCATGTGGATAGCTACAGACGGGGCATATGTGATTTCACAACCTTCTTTCAGATTGCAATGAAAATGATTTAGGGCTAATCTATATCTCCATTGTAATTTAATCTTTTATTTGCTTGTCGAATTTCAAACTGACTACCCTCAGTTCAAAATGCATTATTCACCGGTCAATTTCAATCTTTTATGGTTTTATTTTGACCAGATAATATTGTAATATTACAGACGTCCAAATCGATAAGAATCAAAATAATATTGTTATTTAAAAGTAGTAAGAAAATAATGTTGGGCAGGTAATGGGAGATCTATACATTTATCATCATCAGATTAATATACGCCGAGAATAAATGGTTAAGCTTAATCGAAACTAATCAGAGAATAGAAAGGTCTTTTACTGATCTTTGGTTCAAAGTCATTGTTGTCTATAGAATGCTGAACGACAAAGTGATAAAGTGCAAAAGTGAGACGCAAACAGCAGCAATCGCCTGAATTTTGTCGTGTGTTCTGGGGAAAGTAACTCCTGAAATTTGTGGTGCTGTGGCCACATGAAAGTCAAGAGAGGGGTGAAAAGCTATTGAACTCGTGTTATACATTGTTGTAAAGAACCAAGACGGACAATGAAGATTGACATTTATCTATTTCATTGTTCGTCATGCTCTTGAACGACCTTGTTCAGGTCCATCATTTTTTATCCATCCGAATTCAATATTTTAAACTGCTTCACATTGTTAAACATGACACTGAGATGTTACATTTCAATCTCTACCTCATTTGGTCATCCTCATTTTAATACTTGTTACTCTGTATACACTTTCTACTCACACGTATGTGCGTACGTATTCGACACTAAAGATTTGCATTTTTGTGTGGAAGCGTTAATCTTGCCTTTCCTCCAGTATTTTTCCAGAAAATCAGTAAAATAAAGCAAATTCTTTTAATTTTGAATACCGCTGTATATAAAAAACCGGGTATATAATGCCGCTGATGTACGGGAGTACATGAACCAGGTAAACAAGATTTTTAAATTATAAATTTTATTCATTTTTTTTTCCTTTAAAAAAGAGAAATTTAAACGTAAAACATGATATCTTTTGAAAAATAAATTATTTTCTCTATTTAAAGCTGAAGTATATGCTTAATCAGAATTTGATCCATAAATGAACTAAAATGGCCGTAATTTAAAAAGGGAAAACTTCTTCGTTTCAACGGTATTCCCATTGGAATAGAGAGCAGCACATTCTGGGAAAATAGTTAGAGATAACTGCTCAAATAAGATACATAAATTGATAATCTAAAGTAGCGTATTGGCAATATTAGCCAAGATTGACAACCCCTTGGCAATATTAGCCAATATCTGAAAATTTGGTAAAACACCCTGTTGGATGGACACACAAAGATACAGTGTTTTCTCTTAAATAAAAAATGAATTCTTAGAGTCATATGTTCGCATTTCAGAAATGAGGTTGCTCTGAATTCATTTTATTTATAGCGACATAAGACCCATCAGGCAAATAAATTTCTGCAAAATTAGAATTTCATTTGGTGAATTGGACAGTGAGATTAGAAGAACTATATACATGTCCAGAAAGGCCTTGGTAAGGCAATTTCAATATGTCTTCTACAACCTAGAACCATTTAAGGTCTGAAAGAATTAGCGTTTATGTAGAAGTTGGGTTAACTTCCACAGGGACGCATAAATTGCCTGATTTGCATTATGAATTCCCATTGCGACAGCTTTATATCAGTAAAAGAGGATCATACAATTAATTAACCAACTATTTTGTTGGATGTTGTGAGCTCTATTTTGAAAAATCCGGTTATTAAGGAATCTTACAAACGATCACAGGACGCTACCAGTTTTCTGAAATTGCATTAATCTGGATCAAATAAAGTTATCTGAATAAGGATATTTCTTGTACATTCTCTTGAAGCGGCCTTGGGTAGAACTGACGGATTTTATTTAACATACTGCAAAACCACATACTGTACATTTCCACATACGCCCTTTTTAATTTTGACATTATAGCATAGAATGCAAAAGACGCTGCAACAACAGTTTTGTTGTTTAAATTTTTTAAATTGAACTTTGAGATCCCATAATCATTTTTAGCAATGATTTTGATTCGAAAATTAGTAGAAATCTAAACCAGAGGTCTCAAACTACGGCCCGCGGGCCAAATCCGGCCCGCCAGTGTCATCAATCCGGCCCTCGACAGCGAATAGCTTATTGTTTCTCCAATAATTTGGATAAAAAACACAGAATGATAATAACACTGTTTAATTTACTTGCTAGGTAAAGCTTAATGGCAAGAATAATACGCAGAAAATTTGACTTAAGCATAACAACTAACAAATAATTGAAATGAGTCCCACTAACATTATAAACTAGTGAACATTCCGCGATTACCCTCGGTAGTTATGTTCGGGTAAAGAGTATTGCTTATGTATGTATATCGATGTTTAGAATGTATATATCCTGAATCAAATATGATTTTTATCCTGAAATTCTCTCAGGAACGGAAAAGCTTAATTAAAGCGAATAAAATCGCAGGGTATCCCCTTGTAAAAAAATACAAATGAGTTTTATGTAATTATGATTTTTCACTGACAATAGTTTGTCGTTGTGGATCAATTTTACTTGTACCAATTATTGAAAGAGATTTAAGATGCTCATCGGTTAATTTAGATCTGTAAACATTTTTTTTGTGTTCTTCATTTTGGAGAATGTTTTCTCACACAAGTAAGTAGTACCATTATAGATAATGGCAGAAAAAATTAAAACGGTTTTGGTCCTTGGTACTTACTGGAGTAAACAATATGGCCCTAAGGCTGGAAAGTTTGGAGACTCCTAATCTAGACAATAATTAAACAAGAGACTGAATATTTCAATAGATATATCTTAAATTTACTGATGGATCAATTTAAAATTACGATCATAAATGAGTTTCAAAATTTTTAGACTTAAGAGGATTAGATTGTTATTTTATATCTTCTGTTTTTTTTTTGTTTTTTTTTTTTCTAGTGCTTTATGTAGTTTTTGAACCCTTATTTTCTATATGTTATAAATGAAAATAACCACTGGCCAAATTAAAGTTATAAATTTGATCTTATGAAATAAGCGACTTGGTACACATTATAATAAGAAGCAAAGATGTCTAGACCTGGTAACACTTTACTTGGTCCCACCCTATATGAATTTTACTTAATGTAATTTTTTAAAATATTTTTTTTATTCAGATTAAAACATAGAACATTAATCTCCATTTTAATTTAATAAAATAATTAAGATCTGAGTATTCGAGAAATATTTAATGGTTTATGAATTCTTAGAAAATAGAAACTTAGAACTTTTGTCAACAACATGTTAGTCTGGATGCAGAATGCATATGTACTAATTTTTTTCATCTCTACGATATTTATTGTCTAGACAACGTTTCATTTTTAAATTGTACAAATTTCGAGTAGCTGTAACTAGATATTAAATTAAAAAACTTATGCTTGTTCGGAATAATATATACAAATACAAAAGTTCGTAATAAATTATTGCAATATCATACATAAATTTATTTCTTATTCAATTTCATTTATTTTAATTAAACACCGGGAGAAATTGATATTCTAACTAAAAAGAAAGAGTTGTTATTAGTAAACAAAAAATTTGGGAGGCGTGTTTGCACATCTGAAAGATCATGTATAACCAAATGCGCGATGAACTTCGTGAGCGTTATGTATCTTCCTGATTGAAAGCTGTTATTTAGATTTGTGTCAAGAATGCCTTTAAGAAGACAAAAAAATCAGCATTAGCAGCTTACTGAGTTGAAAGGAGACCATGTAATATTATGAGTTGAATTTTCTTTTAACTATATTGTAGAAAAACTGCGCATGATTGTCGGCAACGACGGTCAAGGGATTATACTGTCTCAAGGAGAAGGGTTCAGATCATTTGGGTGTCAATACTGAGAGATATGATCACCGTATTCTCTACATGATGTAGAGCATCGTACTGCATTTGTAGCTGAAATTCGAGCTTATGTTGGCACCATTGTGACACAGCGAATGATAACAAAATGATAACAATAGAAGGATAACAAATGATTACTTGAGGCGCAGTTTCGAGCCAGTCCCTCTGTAGCGTAACTCTGCTTCTAACTCCAAATCGCAGCTATCTGCACCTTCGGTGGTGTCAAGCTAGAGTTCATTTCAGGTCGTAGTGGAGATCTTTTGTGTTTCCTAATGAGAGCCGTTTCTATCTTGGTGCCAGGGATTGTCATATGTTGATTAGGAGGCTGCTAAGTGAGAGTTTGAAGTCTATGTCATAGACAACTTAATTTACACCAAGGAGCTGTAGTCTAGGGAGCAATCGGCTGTGGCAGCAGTAGCACTCCCGTGGTTATCGCGTACCTTGAAAGAAAATTTGAATCCAGATTGGTGAATGGATCGGTTGTGCTGCAATTTTATAACTATTCCAGGGGCCATTTTCAAGCAAGATATCACTCGTCTCCGCAAAGCTACTGTCATCCAGAGTGGCGACATGTTGCTATGGCTAGATCTTTCTCCCATCGACCACATATGGGACATTATTGGATGACAAATCCAGCTTCATCCATAACCATCATGGACCATTACTAATTTGACTTATTAAGTGCAAGAGGCATAGAACTCCATCCCACAAAGAGACGTACGGCAAATGTGCGACACGATGCATGCGGTTTGCATTCTTGCATTTAACATCGGGAAGATAAAAGTGCTTATTAATGTACCACCATTTTACATCTGAAATGGTTGTTGTCGCACATTCTTAAAACTTCAGTCGAGTAAATGTGTAACTTAGACAAATATTTTCCTAAATTTCAATCCTCTAAATTAATTTCCTTATGGTGTTGGAATTTCATTTTCCAGTGTATTTAAAGTAATATATGTTAGATAATTTTCGGGCCTTTTTTTTATATGTGTGTGTGAGAGTATAGTCCCCTGCCAAGTTAGGGAGTGCTTTTACCTCCGGTGAATGGATGAGATACACGAAAAAACATGTCAGGACACCACTGGAATTATAACGAAGGGCGAGAAATAATTGCGACGAAGTGATATGGAATCCGAATTCCGTCTCACTGAAAAAGTATAAATATTAAACAAAACAATGACTCAGAATGGAACTGCAATTAAAATTTTACTTATTTTTTTTTTATTATGGACTTCAGCTTTATAACGGCATGCTTTTTAGATTACTATATGTATTTTCAATATACCACAGTAATATAATAACCTAAATTCGAGTGGATTCTGAAGTATAATTTCAACTACTTAAACCATGTTTTATATTTTTATTTGCTTTGTTCTGGTAATTTTCTGTATAAAACCTTTTGACTGACTTTTTTTTTTTCATTGATTTAGTTAAAAAAAATTGTTTTTGTTTTCTTTGTTTGAAAATAGACGGAGACTGGGGGTGGGGAAAAAAACCGTCAGAGTAAATTCGACGCTGCGAAAGTTGTTTGTAAAACGTGATCCGCGAAATGATACACATCATACGAAGGGGTGAGAAGGTCTTGCGGCGGAGTGATACGTGATCTGAATTTCGGCACATCGAAGATGACATAGCTATTGAACAAAGGAATGGCCCGGAATAGAATGCAGAAACAGAATGTAAAAGGGAAAAGCCGCAGATAAAATGTTTTCTACTATTCATCATCATTTTAGAAATGACGTTTTTTTCAGTCATTGTATTCTTCGCTCATAAAAGACATTTGTAAGTTCGTTTGAGAATAATGGAATAAGTCTGTTCTTTTCTGAAATAATAGAGTTTTTGCGCTATAAGTTCTGAATTTTAAAATTTCACACGAAAATTGAATCGTTTTCGTGTGATCTAATTTAAAAAAGTTTTGTATAAGTAAAGTTTGTCACATTAATATTTGCAATAGACTGAATTCTAAAGTATTTTTGGATATTAGTGTATTTGATCGGTGTGAAGGTTTTCAAATAAGCTTTTTTTTACTTATGTTTTACATTTTACAATTTGTACAATACGCTGGAGAGGAATCAGTATTATGGTCATTTCGCTTAAGCTTCAAATATATTAGCTTTATGTAGGAATCTTAATGTACACGTATGATATTAATGTTTTTAGAAAAATATTTATTGTATGTTTAAAATGAGAAGTTATTTTTTGAATACTCTATGTTTGAATATTTATATTTTTGTATCATTAGGAGTAATAAATTTGTTTTTTAGCTTGATGATATTTCTCAAATAAATAAGTATAAAAGATAGAAGAAAAAAAGAAATAGTTTAGAAGCAGCCCTAGTGTTTGCATTTTCATGTATAAACTTTAATAATATAATACAAATAGCTATCAAGGTTTTAAAATTTATAAAATAATTTATTCATTAAAAGCAAATAAATATCTTGACGATAGATTGACTATCCTCACTCGTAATCTTACAAATTTAAACTAAGAAAGCAATGGTTCTCAAATTTTTGAAGTCAGGGCGCATTTAATATCCTATAAATAATTATCGGCCCACTTAAAAATTTCTGAGAAATATGAACTTTACAGAAGTAATAACATGATAAAAAATTAAATAAAACGCATGTTATGTTTATTTATTCTTGTGTTGATGAGAAACAGGTGCATGAAATACCCTAGCGATGTCTTTAAGGTTTAGACATACATTTGAAAGGCAAACTCTCATTTTCTTTTCAATACATTGAAGATTTCCTCTCTTTTTACATTTAATTATGGTAATGATGGGAAATTCCATAAATATGGTATTGGAAATTGTTGCAAAATGTTCAAAGCTTTTTGAGATAATGATAAGTACTCTTCTTTTAAAGAAAGTTTCAAGAGACAATTCCTAACTTTTAATACTCAATCCACGATCAGTGGGTATAACTGCTAGTTTTTCTTCTTCAGTTAATATCGAAAGATCAACTCCAGAACTTGCATACGATGGAGGATATTGCATTGGAAATTTTTTTAACAATGAAAATCACGTGGACACACATGCTTCTAATAGCCAACCATGGAAGTTACAGGTCCTGGTTTCTTGAAATATTCTTTGGTGCATTATAGTAATTTTGCACTTTTTATGTGAATAAAAAACGGAAAAAAAGCAATCAAAAAAAGGTTAGTTATTTGTTATTGAAAGTTGTTTTTGAAGGAGAAAACTGACAAGAATAAGTAATATAAGAACAAATTTTTAAAGTCAATTCCTATTTTTCTTTCACTGTATTGCAGAAAGTCCTTTATAAACAATTTTCATTCATTTTTTTAAGTTTATCGGGCGCCATCTATTGGTAGATATATGCAACTTAAATCTAAAAAAATTTTTTAATTAATTAATTACATTTAATTACTGAATTAATGTTTGAAAAAAACTGTATTAACATCAAGTGTCATCCACTACAAGTTCAAAAAAATGTATTTGAACCTGAGTGGATGAATAAAAAGTATTTAATTAGCGATTGAAAATTTGAACAAGATATGTATAGGGAGAGAGTAAGCTAATAGAAGGAATTGAAAAAGAGTAACTGTATTTACTTTTATCCGGACACATATTTTCTGGAATACTACAAAGGTACATTTTTTATGATCCACTGCTTTAACGTAAGATAAAAAAATTGTAAGTTAGATAAAAATTAAGGTAAAATGTAAATTAAGACAAATTTAAATTATTCTAAATATAAAACACTCATATGTTTTGAAAGCAAATTTTAATGGGAATAAGTTACTATGAGCTATTTCATTTTGTTTTAAAGTTGAACTCTTTACTCAATTAAAATGAATTAATAAATTTATTACACATTGTATACAGAAAGCTGCATAATTTAATAATTATGAAGAGCAATTATAAAACTTTTTGAGTGTCAATTGAATTAAAAGTGAAAAGAATCATTCAAGTGAAGATCATTCAGGTAAAAAAAAAAATTAAAGGTGAAAATTTACAAGACAATATTGATGTTTAAGCAATGAAAAAATTTATATATACATTAAAATATATAATATACAAAAATGTACAAGCACTCTTTTTAATGTTAATACCAAAAACTAATTATAAAGAAACCAAAACATCCCAAAAATTATTTCACAATATATAAGAAATATTTGTATTTTAATAAGGGAGGGGGAGGGGTTATGTATGAAATGCTTCCTTGAACTTATTATATACTTGTTTAGTACATTTCCACAAAAGTGTGCAGTTTTTTAAGTAAGAAAAATACAAAAATTAACTCTGATATGAAGCGAATGATTTGCTGCAGGATACTTCTTTTGTTGGGTTAACAATTGCAAACTATATGCCCTTAAAAGTTATGGATTTTTTCCCTTCAGTTATTTTGTCCAAAATAATTTTTTCATTTTACTTTATGATACCCCAAACAATCTCCTTTGTAGCATGTATTCCTAAGAAAGATGAAAAAGAGTACGTGAGTAAACAAAATAGATTGTATACGATTGTATTCTTTCAAGTGCTATCATTGAAAAGAAATAATTATTAATAATTATAATTATTGTTTTTAAACAATGGACAACTCTAGAAGGTTACAGTTTCCACTTAAATGGAAATAACTTTTAAAATTTTTATTTAACAATCTAACTCTTAGATTGCTAAAAAATAGTAGTTTAATGTTGCGAAAAATAGTTTTGAAAATTATTGGTGACAAATGTATAGAAAAATAGATTTCGTTCAACTTGAAGACTTTTGTTTCATGCCATCTGTTACTAAGAATACATACTACAAATGTAAAAATTATTAATTCATATATTTTTTTTGCATTTTATGTATAATATGTAACAAAATTCAATATCTGAATTTAACGAAACATTCTAAGGAGAATTATTAATGCAATTTCTTATAGGCATAACAGTAAAACCAAATTAGATATAAGGATAAAAAAAATTAGCTTTTAAATGTATAGAAATACCATTTTTTTCATCCATTCATTTTCCATTATTTTAAGTAAGTAATACGCTAAATTTTCATTGAAAATCAATGAATTTTGTAGTTTTGTGTCTGTATTGAATTACAATCCAATAATAAAAACGGAAAAGTTTTCAATGCAGTTGTTCTATTCAAATTAATATTAATTCTTCTATTGCAATTTATCTATTTGAATCCATTGCAACTATATAATTGAATCTGTTGCAACTATCTATTTGAATCCATTGCAACTATATAATTGAATCTGTTGCAACTATCTATTTAAATCTATTAATTATATCTATTTAAATCTATTAATTATATAAATCTATTAATTATATATTTGAATCTATTGCAGCTATTTATTTTAATCTATTGTAGAATTGAAGTAACCTATTCTTTGCTAATTTCTTGTAACATAATACTGAATAAGAATTGAGACCATAGTCTTAACCATCCAAACCTTCTCAACGTAAATAAGATGAAATATGTATAAAAAATATTATTAAATTTATTCTAAACTAAAATAAAATTACATTGGAATAAAAAAAACTGTGATAAATCCACACTTACTTTTACTGTCAAAATCTAGAAATCCATCCTATACCAGATAATATAATTTGATTTCCTAATATTATAGTATGTTTGTTTTTTACTGTTGGAAATTGGTGGGCTTTGCATTCCACTTATAAATGTCAAAATATTCAACCATATTCAACCAATAGACAGTCTGCAGAGGACATTTTATTTCGAGAGTAAGTTTATGGTAATTGTATGAAACCCGGAAAATTCTCATTAGGCAGTTTTACTATCGTTGCGAGATAATGACACAAATTATCAGAATCGCCATCGAATATTATGATGATTAAAAAAAAAATTCCTAAAATCTCAAAACATGGTATCATTGAGAATTTAATTTTTTTACAATATTTCTATTTGTTTTAAACAATTTTATTTTCTCATGTGACGTTACTCAACGCTTATTCAGTACATTTCTCTTGTTAACAATATTTGTCTAATGATCACTTTTATAAATATATCTATATTGCTTCTTGTGCTTTTACAGCTTGTAGAAGTGGAACCACCAAGATATAAATGTGAGGTTGCCTTTTTTTTTACTGCAAATGTTCCGAGCGGCGCATGAATACAGGTCCTTTGCGGGTTGGACATAAGTCGAAAGCCATGCTGTTTTGATGGTCTGGAATATAGGTAAATAAAATACCGCTTTGCTTAAAGTCGATGCTGTGTCCCATGTCTAAGGAGTTACGACCTGCCATATAACTGCAGCTAGCTCATTCATAGAGAGTGATATATATATCTGAGCTCAATTTTAAAGCTAAATTAAGACGGTAATCGGCTTACATACAGATCAACTAATTCACTTTCTCAAAAATTGTAGGTACTTTTCCGTTAGCCGGGAACAAACCGATAAATCGCCAAATATCACTAAATACAGCACGTTTTTAATTTCTTTAGTTTATATTTCTGAAGTTTATAAAAAAAATAATTTTAAATGAAAGAAGTTATTCGTTTTATGAAAATGAGTTGTGTTACTCATTCGAAATTGTTTATATTACTTGTTTGCTACGTCGTGCAAAAACGAAGAATTTGCCGACTGTCTATTGAAAAATTACCAAAAAACGTACACCAGAAATAATAATAAAATACAGTAAATGATAAATGTTCTTCTTCAATGTCGGCGGCCTGATGGCCAATTGGCTAGAGCTGTGGCCTTTGGTACCACAAACTTCAGGCTCGAGGTAGCATGAATATTTGTTAAACCATGTTAAACTGTAGGTCCTGGTCTAATTATCTCAAATTGTGCTTTAATTGAACATAGACCGACAAACCAAATCTTCAATGGCGCGACAGCCCCATGGAAAGCCAAGACCTTCTGCCTGATTACGAAACAGGTGTTATTTGTTTTTTTACTGCGTAGGGTTGTCAACCCTATGCACAACGGGACGCACTACTCTACACACAATCTATTACACCGGGACCTACGATTTAAAAGAAATTCCGCACCACTACAAACATCATTGGGCAAAACCTGCTAGTCACTTGGCCATTACATCCAATAATGAAGGTTACAGAATTTATTATTATTATTATTAATATTACAGCTTCAGATTTAGAATTTTTAAAAAAAATTTTGCAGAAAAATACACTCTAGGCTTATACATGGATCGGCTTATGTTCGGAACATACGATATATACATAAATCCTAAAACTCCGTGAAAATAAAAACGATTTAAAAAGCAAAGATACACGATACTTCTCGGTTGCGTGCCGACGACTTATTCCAGTGTGGAGCTGAATTCCCACGATCCCCGTAACGCGAAATCATTTTTTCCTCTCAAGAATGGCGGCGATGTAAAGTTAAAATACAGAAGAAAGTGCACATCGGGGGATGCGATATTATGAGGGAAATGCGACCCGACAACTCTAGAATTTCAGTGCACAGAATGTTGAGTTTTCATTTTACGCAAGGTTACGTGTTCCGAATCGCTGTAGCAGTTGGGGGAGTTACAAGTCGCCTCGCTTTGTACTGCTTATTGGAAGACATTTAAAGTCGCGAAATGATGCGTTGGTGAAACGTGATGCTGACTTCAATTCCTGCTGTCGATATTGCCATTGGCAGTAAACTGCTCCACGTGGACTGATTTGATTGACTGTTTCTCGGAATCGCTTTTCAGTTTTCAGTTTCGTGTATTCCGTTTGTTAGTACAGTCGAACCTCTTTAAGTCGAACCTCGATAAGTCGAAAACCTCCACAACTCGAATAAATTTTTTTGTTCCCCAATTTTTTGTTTTTTCTAACCCCAAAATCTCCATGATTCGAAATTTCAACCCTCTATAAGTCGAAATAATTAGTCAATCCCCAAAAGCCCTTTTGGTATATATTTTCCCTCCTTAACTCGAGAAAAAAATTGGACCTCTGTATCTCGAACATTAGCAATGTTTGATTTTACAATCTTTTACAACATAATCCATATCAAACTAGTCTATCATATTGAGATGTTTATCTGAATATGATAGCTTGATAGACATTAAATGATCCATCACAACAGGCTGGAAAAATTTCATTTCGTAGTACATTTTATATATTATTCTATATTATCTGTATTAAAACCGAAAAAGAATTATCAAATATGTCAAATCTGATAGACATATTGAAAAAATTACTGACGTAAACCGATTGAAATGAATATTTTCACATAAATTATCGATCAAATGTACTACTAATTTTATCTTTATACATTATACTAAATATGTTTTATTTATTTCTGCAAATATAATAAATATTATATAAATATATATATAATAAATATTTTAACTATTTCATAAAGAGGCGAACTAAAAAATGTTTATTTTTTGCTGTTTTTATTTTGATTAATATTCTAAATGATTGTTTCATTAACAAAAATAAATTAGCAATTATATTTGAAATTTTTCAAATATTCGTTATTTATCATTTTTAATGAATCGAGGGAAAACCGAAATTGAAATCGATTTTAGATTATTTATTCATCATGTGCAAGTGTCTTTTTACAGTTTTATCTTAACACCACAACTTCCTTTCATAATTTCTGTTCCTGCATGAAGTAATTAATTAATGATTTCCTAGGCAACGAAATATGTCCAAACACTTTTTAAAAACATTTCACAGATTCTTTGAAATTTGAATAAAATGCTTATTAGGATTAATTAATTAATTAAAAGTAACTGGATTATTAGTTCCTCGCTAATTGTCATCAATATCTGAGGAATAATTTCGGTAAAGAGGTATTTTTCAGCAATCGGATTTCTTCCTAAAATGCAGCATATTTTAAGAAAGTGATGCAAATGTTAAAGTATATAATTAACTCTGTTATAGTTCCACTTGAACAACTTAATTAATTGGAAAATTCATTATTCTGAAGCCATATTTTTAGAAATTAACTAATTTCTGAATGATTAAAAAATTAATTCTATTTATATTGATGTCAGTAACATTTCTGTGACTGTGTTCTGGACTGTCTAAAAAAAAAAAAAAATGAAATTTTACCATATGTATCATTATTTCCCAAAGAATTATTTTTCTTAAAAGTTTATTTCAATTTAAAAGTATTGAACTGTTATAAATATTTCAAAGTAACGATTCAATTCCTCAGAAACATGTTATATTTTAAATGGAATTCTTTTCAGACATTAAGTTACAAGCTATTTTTTCAGTGCTTATTAAAATTGTTTGTTTTAATTTCACTAAAGTGAATACACTGGACGTGTATTCAATTTTAATCATTTTTCTCATTTACTATATTAGGTCAATCTGAAATATTTATTTTTTATAGGTTAATTTTTTGTTTTGAAATTAAAAATTTGCTCTGAAAATGACAATACATAGTTAGATAAGTCTTTATGGATATGCAAATCTATAAGTCTTTGTAAATCTATATATAATCTCTATCTATAGGTCTCAAAAAATAGTTAAGTTTATAAGTTCACTAATTTAAAAGTTTCAAATATGAAATAAGAGATCTTAAAAATGTAACATTTTTGAAAGAAAAATTGAAGACAATTGATGAAAAACAAATAATTGACGAATTGAAGACAATTGCTGAATGACAGTTGATTCAAATTGAAGGCAACTGATAAACATAAAGATTCCAATGATAATTACAATGATGTCTAGGAAATTGTTGTTCTAATAG